>PVKN010016870.1:0-17647 GCA_004027915.1 Capromys pilorides | reverse complement strand
TTCATCATTGTTTTTATTCTTCTATTTATCAATGTCTTCTTTAGAAGCACTCAGTATTTCTTTCATTATAGTTATTTCTTTTTTTATTTCTGATATTATTTCTGATCTGATTTCCTCTATATGTTTCTGCAGTTGTTTCCTTACTTCGCATGCTATTACTTCAGAGATTTCAGGTGTGTGATTTACAATTTCTTCTATGCTATTGTCTCCTACATTCGTTCTGGGTGGGCTCAGGGCCTGAGAGCACATTTTGCTCCTTCTCTTTGTCATGTTATATAGCCCTGCCTTCTGACCTTTGTTGTAGTGCTTTGGTAGAGCTCTTACCTTAGCATCATATCTGCATCTACCAAGTTCAAACTCATCTAGGTGGGTTTGGCTTGAATCTGGCTGCTATGTTCCACTTCTTACTGAGGCAGCCTTTGGGGGCGAACCTACTGTGCTACTCTGGCATGATGTTTGGTGGTTGAGTCTTATCTCTAGCTTCTCTGCTGAGAGTTCTGCTGCAGTTTTCCACACTGGGCCTGTCTGATAGATGAAGTTCCACTCACATGCTGGGCCTTGTTGCTGGGTCAAATGAGTTTCTGGAGGGCCCCAGGTGGTCTCACATGCCAGGCCTGGTTGCTGGGTTGAAATAGTTTCCGGTGGGTCCAAGGTGGTCCTACTCATATGCCAGGCCTGATTGCTGTGTCAAATGAGTTTCTGGCGGCCCAGGGTGGTCCCACTCTGAATTTTGCATTTTATACCATAATCATTAATTGTATCTATAAACCCAGCTCCTGTTCAGAGATAACTGGTAAATTTACCAGACACAGACATTCTTACCAGCACATGTTTCATTAAAGGAATGGGTGGAGAAGCCAGGAACACAGTGGATAACACAGATGCCACTCTTCAGAAAAAACCCATGGTCACAGAGGTGACACCAATCCATGGAGCTGCACTGCAAGCACCCCTGAGGGCAGGCTATCAAAAAGAGAACACAGCAAATGAGGCACAACCAAGGCACAGACACCTAGCCAGGACCAGCAAAGAAACAAATGGATTGCAACCCAGGAGGCAGAATGGAAACAGCAAGGGACCCTCAACCAGCAAGAGAAGAGAATCCTAACAGCTTCCCTGAGGAGATTCAAAGGGAATGATATACCCTCACAGGGACTCAGAACAGAGAGGCCACTTTCCAGTGTAAAATCTGTGATCTAAACAATACGGCACGTGGACGGACTATTTAACATCGCCATATCGGAGGCCATTCGGGCTGACCAAGCGCTTTGCCTCGTTTTGTGTACTGTTCCTTCTTTATAACTTACCAGCTGAGATTTTGGTAAGTTCCTTTAATAATCAATTACAATTTTATTTCCTCAAAAGGAAGGCTACCATAGCATCTCATGCAAATAACAGGAAGGCTGCGTGATTGCAGTGTGCAAGAACTAGAATAGTGCCAGGGATGTAGAAAAGGCTTAACCACTGTATGACTACCATGCTCATGTTCACTATTATTGTTGTTGCTAGTACTACTTTAAATGCAGGAAGAGAGCTAGGTATTCGTATACACGTAGCATTGTTTCCATTGGTCAAGTTAATGCTCTTCTATCAACTGAGTGCTTACTATCTAAAATTGCTGCTTCCTTAGTTGGATTTTTGTTATAGAAAAGCCATACATTGATAGGGTCTCAGATTAGAGTCAGGAAACTCAGATTTAATATCTGATTAGATGTTGCATTGATTAACATGTTTAAGTCACTCCTTTCTTCTCACTTGTAAAAAAGGATTCATAATGTTTTCCACGTTGTAATAAGTCATTGTAAATGCTGGATGAGATAACAGAAATGAAGAAAATTTGGTGAAAGGGAGAATGATACGCTTGGGTAGTGGGGTTATTGTTAAATGTCAGGCATGCTTTTAGAGGCGCAGATGGTATCAAGATTTTATAGAAATGATGAGAACAAAAGATAAATCTTCTTGATGATCCAAGGAGATTAAGATTGTGTGTTTCATTTTATTTTAGTAATAAAAGGTCTAGCATGCCTCACTAAATTATTGTCCCAAATCCTATTCTTCAAAAATATAATACCAATGTCAGGGTCACAAGTGACTTAGTCTACACATTGAAAATTATCTACCCATATCAATATGGTTGATCCATTCCTAATAGATACTTCATTTCAGTTCAATATAACTGCATATTCCCATAAAATATTGGCTGTTTCCAAAAAGACCAATAGGGACAATATTGATCTGTATAAGAGAATTATTGGGCTGTACTCCTACATTTTGTTTAACCAGAATTTCGAAGATGTGCATGGGAAACCATCAGTTACTTAAGCTAAGTTCCATGTAGTTTTATTCTGCATCTGGCTCTGGATATGCTTTACTACCCTAGATTCAGCACACACAACTTACTCATCAGTCGTATTCTTCCCAGAGCACTCAGCAGAGACTCAGGTTACCTGTGCATTTGTGCTTTGCATGGTCTGCAAAATATCCCTTCCGACATTCCTGGACACATTGGGCTTCAAAGAGGAGAAATGGCTCTTCACAGTGGGTGCACTTGGAGGAACCTTGGCACTGAAGACAGTGGTTGTCACAACCTGAAAGACAAAAGTCAACAGGAATCTGTAGCTTCCCAAGGGAGCTCTGGCCCCATGTGGGAGGGGATTGCTAGATACCAGATAGCAATACACTCTGGCCTACTATGAAGCACCTCATGACAGGTGCCAGGGTTCCTGTGACACTTACGACATTTCACTTAAGTTAGGAGACTAGGGGTTAGTCCCTCTACCTCTATGAGCCTCTGAGTTCTCCCCTACAAAATAGGGTAGAAATACTGCCCCACATATCTCCTTGGGTAAAGATCCAATTAAGGACTGGAAAATGCTTGATAAACTCTAAAGTAATCGACAGACATGAGTGATTATTATTATCAACTAGTCATGAGCACTCCATAGTATTTTGCTGAAGTGTTGCTCTTTCTTGCCTTATCCAGGCAATTATCAGTCTTTCAAGAATGTAACCAGGAATGCTCTCTGTGCACTTTTGGTAGGAATTGCAGGATCTGAGGATTTTGTGGTGTTAATAAATTGAGGCTTCAGAAGCTACTGTGCAGAGAGAGGTGATGATGAGGCCTAGGGCATGCATAGGGACTAGGGAGGCAGGTGGTAGAATAATGTGGTCTTTCTAGGGCCCTGATCTCCAGGTACCCAGACTTCCCCATCTGGAGGACAGGGTGATTCAATATTTAAAGAAATACAAAAGTGACATTCTAGACATACCTGTACATGTGCCATTTAACCCCAGGTTCCCATAATGGCATCAAATTTTAGTACATCATATAAGGGAACAGAGAAAGAAAAGAGAAATTTCATGATAACTTAGATAGCTCTTAGGAAAAAAACCAAAACTGGGTAAAAAATAGAAGGGAGACTTGTCAAGGGGCCCTTATGAGAAACCGTGGAGGCCAAGACAGTGGTGTCATGGAACGAGGCCTCTGAACACGTACTCTTGCAGAAGCCTGAGTCATGGTAGAAAGACAGTGAACACTGCTCTTCGCAGGCGCCGTCCTGGAGAACATAGCCGTCCATGCACTGCAGGCAGTCTGTTCTCAGAGGCCCGCTACACACATTGCAACTCCAGTCGCACTCTGCAAAGGAAGTCTGTGTTAGATCAGCTTGCTTTCCACACACCCTCAGGCCCCACAACCTATTTATGAGGCTGCAGTCTGCAACTGCAAGGGGCAATGTGAGGACATCACTAGCAATGTCAAGTAACCAAGCTGTAATGAGGCCTCTGCCTGCAGGGACCTGGATGCTTCTCTGGGGATCAGTGTTTCCACATTATGTGAGATACAGGCACAGACAAGGTGCACTCCATGTTTTCAGTCTGCCTTTCAGAAGGGTTGTCCCAGAGCCAGATCAACCTGGTCTCATCCCACACACTCCAGGGTTATTTATCCCACACACCATGCCAAGTCTTTCTGCAAAGCTCTGTGTAGTGGGCCAACACACCCCACCAGTGCTCTAATCCTGGCTTCTTCTAAATGCTTAGTGCTCAATGGAGCAAGAGATGCCAGAGATTTGCTGCTATCACTGACTTTCTACCTCTCAAAAACTCAGGCATTGATAACACAACAGGAAGAACCAATGATGGTAGATTTCAACATAACATAAAGCAACTGTCTAAAAAGAAATGTTTTAAGCAATGGAGGACCCATTTAGGGCTGTGGAACTGATTGGTTTACACAAGCATTTGCTTAACCTCCACTGGAAACATATCATTGCCCAGGGAAGATAGGAACACAGGAAGTGCAGACCCTGCCTTCAAGGAGCTCAGGTTCTAGCAGGGCCTCTCCTTGGCTAAATCAGATAATGCAGCACAACTGTCAAAAACACAGCGGTATCAACCTCAACATCAGTGGTAGAGTCTCAGGCGTAGGGCACAGGAAAACATGCTGCTGCTGCTTTTGTTTTTGTCACTGTAGTTACATTATATAGATGTTGCTGTTGGCTTCAGTGTTCCAGGGAATTCTAAAGCATGTACAACACCAGTGTTCTAGCTGGTAAAGAAGTCCCCCAGGTGTAGAAGATAGGACACAGAGCATGGTTAAGGATGTGGGCTTTGAAGCCAAGTTGCTGGCTAAGTCATGGGGATGCTATTTTTTAGCTGCATAACCTCATATACCTTTCTTAAATGTTTGATGCTTCAGTAAAACAAGGATATAAAGTCTGTGAAGATTAAGTAAAATTATAAAGGTAAGGACTTAACACAGGGGTTGAGCATGGAGTTCAGGGGTAGAACAGGTGATAAGTATGTATGGGGTCTAAGGTTCCCTAGCACTAAGTGAAGAATTAATAAATGAATCATTTTGTGGATTCTATTTTGCTGAACTATTTTCCTACAGAAAATATATCCACTTACAGTTACCTCAACCGTACTCAAGCTCCTTCCTAAGAAGCTGGAGAGAAGGCTCACCATTCACTTTTTCTCTTCCCTCATGCCATATTCCCATTTCCTAAAGAGCAGGGAAAAATGTGCAAGACAGTACATGCGCTCCCAAGATTTATAAAGTTAATCTCACTTGTTTATTTGGCTGACTCAGTCCTGGGGGAAAAGGACTAAAGCACAGCCTTGAAACCTGCCAGCACAGTTATGAAATCATTTACAACAGGGAGGATTTGTGATAATCTTGTTTTTCACCGCAAACTGACAGCCCCTGGTTAGAAGGAGAGTAGCAGAGAAGCTCCCGTGGTCTGCAGTGCAGCAGACCACCTAAGTTGACAACCACGTAGAATTTCTTGGAGTGGAAAATGTGCAAATTTGCAGACTTAAAGCATCCCAAGTTCGTTTGGCAGAAGTTTGACCTCTGTGTTTGAGCTCCAGCTCTCCTGCCAGAGCCAGAGGCAGAGAGGGAAATGTGGAAAGAAGCCAGGATAAGAGGGGACATGGAGCAGAATCAAGTTAAACTTGTTTTTAGCTGTTTTTTCACCTTACTTAACATTATTCAAAGAACAAAAATGCCAAAAATTCCAGCTACTGGAACACAAAGACAAAGGGCCTTGGTTTTAGAGATTAACTCCTTGTAAATTCCGTGTTGACAGGGCCAGTGTCTTCACTCATGTTTGCATTTGTCAAGCAGAGATAAACAAATCAGAGTTGACTCCTGACCTCCTGATGATTAGAGTCTGGCAAGCTAGAACACCTAAGGGACTCAGGAAGGTAATAGATAGGCCTGCTGCAATAGAACGGGGAATGGTGGGGACTTTGGTGAAGGGATCATGCTCCATCCAGAGGGGAGGAGAGCTACACAGTCCCTGTCCTTACACAGTTGTAAGGCAAGGCCAGTTATTGCCAGATCGTCTGATTTTTCCAAAGGAAGCAAATATCACCAACTTTTTTACACAGTCTTTTGACTTATAAAAGGCAAATAATCAAAGATTTTAAATTATCAAAACATTAGATGGGCCAAACACAACGTGCCTATGGGCCAAATACATGCTGAAGGTTTCCAGTTTGCCATTTCTGGTCCAGTTACCAAAGCCTGGCACAGTAGCTAATATACAGTAGGTGCTAAAAAATGTGCTTTATAAGCAAATAAGTGAGACTAGGTGTGGTGGCACATGCCTATAATCCCAACGCTGGGGAGGCTGAAAACAAGAGGGTCACTAGGAGTCTGAGCTATGTAGTGAGACCCTGTACCAAATACATAAAAAAAAGAACTATGTAAGCAAATAAATGAGTGAATAAATGAATATGTAATTCTTGCTATCATCAGAGATAGTCAATACATTTCTTGAGGGCATTTTCCTAGCGGAGCACCTGGGCTCCTTGGTAAATAGGTTATCACTGAATAATAGAAACCATATGCAACTCAGTAAGAGTTTTACCTCTGCACGTGTTGGTGGATGTATCTAGATAATACTGTGGGGCACAGCTCTCTGACTGGCACTCCCCGAAGAGCAGCACACTGTTTGGATCTCGGCAGGAGGTACAGCTGGCAGGTGAAGTACAGCTCCGGCAATGCGAGCTGCACGCTGTACAGACAGAAGAAAGTGACTGAATGATCACAACCGCAAATGCAGACTCTGTGAAACCCAGGCAGATGCCACACAGGAATCAAGCCCTGTTCCAACCAGCTCTGTAATTATGACTGTGACCCTCCTCTGTGAGCAGCAGACACAGAAAATATTAGTTTTGTATTTCCCAAAATAAAAGAGGATATCTGTAGGTTTTCCTACAGATAAATTATAGACGCATTGGGGGGGGGGGATCTGTGATTCAGCTACAGAATTTGTACTTACCCTAAGACTTCTGGAATTACTTTTACTTATTTGTCTTACTTATTAAGGAAAAAAGCCCTATATAGTTTATGAAGGAGATTCATATATGGGTGTAATGGCAAAATTAAAATTAAACAGCAACTTTATCATGGAGCTTATGAAGTCCCATAATTTAAGACACCTCACTCAAAGCTTACTCAGTTTATTAGTCTGCCCCACTGCAGTTCTTAGCAGGCAGCCGTGTGATTAATGACCTCGCACTTTGATGGCACTACTCTAATGCCTGGCACTGCTCAAGGTGCTCAGGTGCTCGTTCTAGAAGCCCTGGAGTCCACCTTGGTATTTTTCTTTCTTTCACTTCTAATCCAGTCACTTGCTCAGTCCTATTTACTCAAACTCTAACATAATTCCTTGAGCTTTGTGCTTTCCCCCATATCCACACGAACCAGCATGCCCAAGCCACCGCCATCTGCACAGGGCCCCAGCCACAGCCTCCTGACAGGTTCCTCATGCCCAGGCTGAGCCCCTGCAATCTTCTTTCCATGCGTTCACCAGAGAGGCTTATTCATATCATTCGGGTCACAGAATACACTTTCCCCTACAAACTCAGTATCTTTTTTTAATCCTCAAAATTTTCTAGCTATCATTTCTACAAATACTGCCCCTCCATATGTTTGCCATTATCTCCACCTAGAATTCCTATCACATTTGAACCCTCTTAATATAAATTTAGAGTTTCTTTAATTATTACATATTTGGTACAGGGTGTCACTACACAGCTCAGGAGACTTGTAGTGATCCTCCTGCCTCAGCCTCCCCAGTGCTTGGATTACAGCGTGTACCACTGTGCCTGGCCTTTTAACTATCACCCTTCATTCTGTCCTTCCAGGAGAGCTGGTGAGATAGCTCAGGGGCTTAGGTGCCTTTCTGTCATTCCAGGAAGACTTTGTGGGGATCCTCATTCTAGAACAAAGTCTCCAGGGTGCACTCTCATTTTAGCACCTTGGACATTTCTTTCTTGCCAAGTGTAACAATTTTCACTGAAGTGATTACTTGTTTAACATCTGTATTCTTTAAGCTGTACACTTCAGGAAAGCAAGACCAGGTTTGTTTTGTTCCTTGTATTATTCCCCAGACTGCCCCTTGGCTGGTTATCTGTCTTCATACTGCAGGTGCTTGGTCAATACTTGCTACACAAATGAACAAAGCTAAGCACTTCACACACACACACACACACACACACACACACACACACACACACACCCCATGCATCTTTACCCATGCCCCACTCTGAAATCCACTTAATGTGTATGTCAGAGGAGAAGCTGAGAACAACCCTGTAGTTTTAGGACAATGGTATAGGATGCCGGTGCCGCCTAATGAAGGAAAATTACTTCTCTATAAAATAAAAGAGAAATGATGGGCTCTTCTTTCACCTACAAAGAAAGTCACTGTAATAAAAGTATTCATTTGACTATGTGGACTG
Source organism: Capromys pilorides (assembly GCA_004027915.1). Lineage (NCBI taxonomy): Eukaryota > Metazoa > Chordata > Mammalia > Rodentia > Capromyidae > Capromys > Capromys pilorides. The sequence goes on along the minus strand of PVKN010016870.1, from coordinate 9,391 downwards.
GTAATTTAACATCCCAGGAAAATTATAGATTGCAAATTCAAACAGATACTTTGGAAATACTTGGAAAAGAATACGTATTTGAACTTTTGGAAGCTTACCCAACACTAAATTTTTGTTCTTTTTTGGGGGGGGAGGGGCGCTAGGATTTTTATGCATGGATTTTAATTTGGGCATAGCATTTGACAAAGATTCTGAAAACAGATTTGTGAATTCAAAAATACAGCAGGCCCTAACAGTTGTGTGTAGTTTTAAAGATGACTGAAATGCACACTCAAAATCAGATTGGTAAATTTTCATCATTAGTAAAAGCAATGTCCCCAGCACAGTGAGCATAGCAATCAAATCTTACCATTTTACCCTATCAATATTTCGGGCAATAACTTTAAACAAAAGAATCATGCTAATGAAATTTAAATGTGGAATATATACCTACATTAGAAACACATGGTGAAGTTTTACCAGCTGCAAGGATAAGCATTCAGTTATTTCAATCATTTGAAACAATGAACCTAAAGGAATCAAATGAAATGAGCAAAACTGTGTCCTAAACCCAACTGAACAAATAGAGGATGGGGAAGACGTGCTTAGACAGCAGTTTTCTATAGAGAAAACCAGCCCAAGCCTTTTCACCAATTAAAGATTTAAAATTAACCAAAAATATGACATCATTCCTGAGATACTAACATAAGCTTCAGGTGAGGACTCTCCACAACCCACGTGCCAGCTGGCATCTCTACTTGGCATGGAACTGCAAGGGAGGCCTAAGGCCTGATCCTCTGCCTGGGGTCGCAGGACCACCCCCTGTCCTGAGGGCTAAGGTTTCTGATGCCTGGCTCTCTGGGCCTTCCTTTGCCTCTGGGCTCCTGAATGCAGTTGGTATGCAGTTTCTTACTTCCCTGTGGTACCTCAGGGTATAAGTCAGCCTTTATGTGGAGCAATGCCAGGTGACTCTGCGGTGTAAAGGGATGTACCTATGCCACCCGCATCTCCATTTTTCCTCTTCTCCTTCCTAAGGCAATCAGCCAGTGGCTACCTTTGTCCCATATACAGGACCTGTGTACCCACCCGAGGCCCTTGGGTCGTCACCTTCTATCTCCAGAGGCGTGTGGCAAAGGAGCACTCTTTCCTCCTTATTATATGCACACCATACCAAGTATTCTGCCTGAGGCAGCCACGATGGTGTGACTGACCAGTCTAAATTAGCAGCGACCAGGGCAGGTCTTGCAGGTCACTGAGCACCAAGGGGAGTGCCAGGAAGACGGAGGAGAAAGTGGCAAGTGAACAGGAGCCAGGAAGTGAACCAGAGATGTGATGTTACCACAGTTCAAGGAGGGACGTCTGTAGTGTTCACCAGGTGTTCTTGGTATGACTGAGAGCCGCTACTGACCTCTGCTCAGTCTGCTGGTTCCAGTTCTGCTGGGGAATTAGAGATGTCCAGGTGGGAAGTGAGAGTCGATTTCTAACCTTTGAATGTAATCACGTAAATGAGGGAGGACGTTTATTTTCGATTCCACCAGTTACGGGGGTTGATCAGGAGGCAGCCATACTGGTGATGGTTCTAGCAGAGGTGTGAGAGGAAGAGAGAAAGTCTATCTGTGCCAATACAAGGTTGGCTTAGGTAGCCTGGAGCTCCTCTCCAACTGCAAGGTACTGTGCGTACTCAGCAGTGCGTCTTAAACTTCCTGCCCAAACTGCTCATCCTTAAATTTTAGAGCTCAGTTAATAGTACAAAATCTCTACAGATTTCTGTACCCAGAATCTGGAACTCTTGCTAGTCCTTACTTTCTTTAATAATACAGTTATCACTGCCTCCTGTAATACTGGTTACATTCCCTCAAAAGCCCTTTGCTGAACATTTTATAAAACTGGCAGGCCTATAATTCCCTGTAATGGTGAGCCTTACAAAGAGGCAATGTTGATTGTTTTTACAGGCTAGAAACTCAAAAATCTCAACTTAAGGGCTTACTTTATTCCATCTTAAAAAAGAATGAACCTAAAGGACTGAATGTAGGAGCTTCTTAATTCAAGTGAAACAGCCTGTGACTTCCTGTTTACATGGGGGCACAGCAAAGGTGCCAACCTGCAACATGGCAATATTTCCCCAAAGCGAAATATTTCAATGCAATGCACTTTTGTCATCTATACCTCATACAAGGGATTCTGTTTTTCCTTTTGAACTTCAATTTCTGTGATTCCACTGCTGTGAAGATCCTCATAAATCCAAGTCAGTAGTTCTCTACCAATACTCCCTTGCATTTCAATTTAACATGAAAATATTTCACTCCTGTCTCTAGTATTACAGGATATACAGATTCTGGCAGACAACTGCTATATAACTTGCAAAATGTTTGTTATTGAAAGTAAAAAAATCTAGCTGGCCATGATGGCATACACTTATCATTCTAGCTCTTGGGAAGATGAAGCAGGAAGATTGCTGTGAATTCCAGGCCAGCCTGGGTTATACAAGCAAATTCAAGGCCAGTCTGGACTACATAGTGAGATCCTTTATCAACAACAACAACAACAAAAAAAAAAACCTCCTCAAACAAAATAAAAGTGAAGAAATTGCCCCTTTGGTTCAGTAAACTTCGCTGTTGTTGTCTCAGCAGGCAAAAGTACTAAGTTCATAGAGCTTCCTTTCAAAGGCAAATGCCTACAAACACTCAGTGAGCTAACAGTAATATCTACCTGTCTGTATAAACATCTTTTGCAGTATGATTTGCCTTTTATTCCACATGATAGTGATGCCAGTGGTGCTCAAGATGATGACAGTCATAACAATAATAAGAGTTAATCTATATCAAAAGGGTCCTTCACCTCTACTAGGGTCTGTGTTGAATGCAACTAGAACAGAGATATTGTTGTAATCACTCTCTTACAGAAAAGAAACTGAGGCCCAGAGATTAACTGATTTGCTTAAGTACATAATGTGGCATTTTACTGTGAGTGACAGGGTTTGAGCCTCAGATTCTTGACCCCACAACTCCCTGTCACTTCTCTGCATCCCCACCACATGGTACTCCCTGGAACACTAAAATGAAACACCATCACTCTTATTTGCTCATTGTCACTTTTAAAAGTAGGATAAATTTTTTAAAATGATACTTTAGTGGCTGAAATAAAGTGAGCTACCTCCCAGCTAATCAGAAACCTTCACCTGTGAAGGATTCCCTATCTTTTCCCCTTCTGATCTGCCCTTTCCTAACTGACCCTAGTTCATTTGATCCCAACACAAGGCAATCAGTCATATACTGACTTATTTGAGAAAGGAGACACCTATATATGTTATGAAGTCACAATGACTACTTTGGCAGCAGAAATGGTTGGGTTGTTTTGACACATGTAAAGGCTTGTATGGTGTCAATATTCAACAAATATACAAATTAAACAAGTTAAATGCAGAGAAGGGCAAACGTAGACATTGCCTGTGTTCTTCAGCCAGCTCCATTCTCTGACTAGGATCACAAACTGGATAGCTGTGAAAAATCATAAAGGTGAAGCAGGCTAATGTTTACTTCATAAACGAGATAACGAGAACAGAGAACTCAACCTGCCCAAGATCACAGATGCAGCTGGTTCTGAGAGGAGAACCAGGCTGATATCTGTAGTACTGTCTACTGATGGCATCTGCGTTGTCTCTGCAATTTAGTTTCTTCCCATTTAAAAAAAATAAGGGCTATTGAGAGAGAAGATGGAAAACAGGAACTTCATATTTCTTCCAGTGGCCCTAAAGGGCAGAAGCAGAGAGAAGCTTGGTTAAAACACTTACGCTGGCAAGCTTGACTGTTATCCAGATAATGGCCAGGGAAGCAGGAGGTACTACAGGTGCCAATGTGGGTCAGAACAAGGTTGGTGCTGCAGGAAGAACATGAGGAGGGTCCTTCTCCCTGGCAAGTCCTGCAGGAGGAGTGGCATCCTGCAGAGGGAAAGGAGACCGAACAGAAGCTGTGGTATCAGGCTCCCTTCCCAAAGTGGGGGAGGAGCAGTTTCCATGCAAAGGGCGGCAGCACCCCACCTTCCCCCACCATGGGCTTCCTGTTTCCTCTTCCTTTGGGAAATGCATCCTCCTAGGCTCCAGCCCTGAAGAAAACCTCAAGAGGAATTTCCAGCTCTTGGCCTAGCACTTACTTTTACAAGCACCTTTCTCTGCGTAGTATTCAGAAGGGCAATGGGGAACACAGTGGTCACCCAGTAGCAGGTGGCGGGCATTCTGGCACCTCAGGCAGATGCTCCCAGTGTCCTGGAGATCAGCCACACAGTGCTGGCACAAGGGGTGGCAGTCTGCAGGGGGCAGGGAGCAGAGAGGAGGGCAGAAGCTCATGAGCACAAGTTTCATCAGTGCCGAAGGGCAGAGTAGACATCGGAGTGACACAGACAGCCAGAGAGTAGACCACAGGCAGGTATCAGCAAATAGAAGCGGGAGACCTGTTCACAGTGTGTGCTCAAGGGTTTCAGCAAATGGTGAAGCCAAGAGCAATGACTGAGTTTTTCATCTCTTTCCAACTGAATAACCTACAAGTACCAAATTAAGCAACATGAGACAGATCTTTACCAGGGGCAGAGAAACATTAACATCAATACTCCCAAACCCAGCCAGCACAGGGATGCAAGCTTTTGATAGTGCATGCTAACAGTACAAGCACACTAGGAGGCTGAGGCAGGATGATCACAAGTTTGACCCTACCCTGGGCAACTTAGTAAGGCTCTATCTCAAAATTCTAAAAGGCTGGTATGTAGCTCACTACAAAGGCCCTGGGTTCAATCTTCCATACTGTAAAGTGAGCAAATAAAAAATCTACCAACCTCTCCACTAAGAGTTGTGAGCCCCGAGTGCAGTGTACTCTGTTAGACTACCCTCCTGCCTTGCGCGCCTGGCACATCGTCTCAGGCTTCAGAGTGGATGGGACTGTGGTTTCTGGATCACTGTATTGAGCTGCTAGAAAATGATGATGTTACAAGGAAGCATTCTGAGTTCAAAGTCATTGTTAGGACAATATTTCATTCTTAGTGGCTCTCTGGGATCAACTGTGACTAAAGCTATGAAACAAACGAACTCCTTCTCACTAGTACAATAGCTACTCTTCAAGGGGAGAACCCAGGTTGTGTTTGGCTTCCATTGCGGTGCAAATTTCCTTTCAGGTGACAATGACCTTTGCAATCTCATTTACCATCTTCCATCCCCAAAATTATCCACTAGAGGGAAAAAGAAATAAAGATAAAGGAAAAAAGAAGGAATCTTCAAGCTTTTCCAGAGCTGGTCCACCACCCCGAGGGAGTTGCGACACTTGTGTGCGCTTGCTAATTGGCCACTGGAGGCCCAGATATGTCTTGTTTGGTCTCAAGGACTAGAAGATAGAGGCTCTGCTGTCAGGCTAGATTTTCACTGAAAAGATCCCGGTCAGGTAACAGCTTGCCTGCCTAAGCCCTCTCAGCTGCCTTGTCTTCCTATGCCTGGCAGTACTTCCCCAATTGCCGGTCGAGTCCCGTTCCCTACAAGCAGAGCAGCGTCCACCCTGCCCTGCACCTGCTCGTCTGGGAGGACCTGGCCCAGGACCCCACCCATCACCGGCACCCCAAAAGTGTCTTCCTCAGAAAGGCCCACAGACTGAAGGCCCCTGACCCTGCTCTGAACCCTGGGGGTTTTGTATTACATGCAGGCCTGTGCCAATATTAGAGACAAAACATGATACCTAAGAGCTGAATTAATCCTCATTACAGCCTTTCAGTGAATCATGAAAGAGGTGGTGATTATACGAGGGTAATACGAGGCTGCCCATGCTCTGCTTACTGGGAGAGCACAACCCAGGCACACAGGGACACTGCTGGAGGGGGTGTTTCTTGATTACCTTCAGGAGTGGCTAAACGTTAGGACAGGAAACCATGGATCCTTTAGGTGGAGGCCATGACCTCCAAAAGCGCATGTGCAGAGAGGCCTGGGGCCCCAGCACATGCTGCAAGGTGCTCAGAGCTTCGGCCTCTTACAGACTAGTCCAATCTAACTGAGGCTATCTCTAGTGTGCGATTAGAAAAATGAAAAGCAATGATCACCAAGGGGACACTCTGAAGGGAAAGTAAGTAGATCTCTGAAGTATTTTGTAGGTATAATAAATAAGTATTTATGGGTTTGTCTCATATTGGGGTTCCCTAGAAGCTGTTCAAATAAGTATAAGATACTAATTACTTCTCCAGGAAACTAGAACTAAGATACATACATTCCATCCCACCTCACCAGCAGGGGCTCTGAATCCTCACTACAGCGCACAGGCCACTTCCAGCCCAGCCTGCCTCTGCTGTGACCTCATACACTCCACTTCCAGGCTTCCAGGTCATTCAGCAGCACCTCCTGGGCATTCCCTCCAACCCACGAACATCTACCTTGCCTCTTTTTGAGTCTCTTTCCTCGTATTTCCCAGGATTCCTCCGTTCTTGATCCTATATTCTGCATTATTGCACCTTTCCCTTTTCTCTCTCTTTACTCTCCTGACTCAAACCATATACATGCTCTGAACCACCCTAGCTTCTCTCTATGCCTGTCCTTGGCCACCCTACTACTGTCTTCCACTTCCACAATTCGATTACAGTGTCATTCTTGAAAAGGTCTGTAAGGGCTGGCCAGATAGCTCAGCAGATTACAATGCCTGCTTAGGCAGATGCAGGGACTGGAGTTTGATCCCTAGCATGCCATGCGGGCCTAGCTCCCAGGATGTGCTGAGACGGCAATTGAGATGGCGTGGTGGCGCACGCCTATCATCCCAGCACTTGGAAGGCTGCAAACAGGAGGATCACTATGAGTCTGATCTGTGTAGTGAGACTGTGTAGACCTTGTACTAAATACATAAAAAAAAGGTAAGAATAAGTCTCTGAAGGCCTCCTATGACTAAATCCACTGGCCTCCTTCTTTCCTCATCCTGCCTGAAATCTGAAGCACACAGCACCTCACACCAACCCTCCTCCTCAACCCTGTCTCCTTTTTTTTAGCATAATGCAACCTGATGATCACTTTATCTGGGTCTTTTGTCTGTCTTCAACTCACTGATCAATACAGGGACCCCTCACCACTTCTATCCTAAACAAGCCTCCAGATATCTTATGATAGAAATGCCAGGTTAGATACGAATATACCAGAGGCTAGTGAAAAGGCCTCAGGAGTTGCAGAGAATGGAGTCACTCAGGGCCTCTGTTGTCTTCTGTCTCCATATTTCAGCTCTACGAAGGCATCCATCTTTCCCAGACATATCACGGTATACGATACAGCAAGGCCCCAGAGGTGAGGGAGAAATCCATAAATGATGTCTGAAAATATGAAACAGTCAACTACAGGCTGCCAGGAGCATCACATTGTCTGAGCTGGTTTGTAGTTCTCCCTTACTAAGGAGATCATAACTACTTGATTTTGGAAAGTTAGGCTGTCTCCTTTAGTTCACTACTTGTTTTCATTCTATTAAAAAGTCATGGGTGTGATGTAGATCGCCCTGGGCCCACTGGAAACTCATTCAACCCAGCAACCAGGCCTGGCGTGTGAGGTAGACCACCCTGGGGCTGCCAGAAACTCATTTGACCCAGCAAATAGGCCGGGCACGGGAATGAGACCACCTGGGGCCCGCCAGAAATTCATTTGACCCAGCAATAAGGTCCAGTGCGCCCAGTGTGGAGAACTGCAGTAGAACTCCCTGCAGAGAGACTAGAGACAAGACCCACCCAGCTGATCCAGGAGCAGAACATCTTGCCAGCGTGGCATAGCAGGTTTGCCTCCAAGGGCTGCAGCAGGAAGAAGTGGAGCTCAGAAGCCAGACCCAAGCCACAGCCAACTGGACGACTTTGAACTTGGTAGATCTGGACCTGGTGTTAAGGTAAGAACTCTACCAAAACTCTAAACCAAAAGTCAGAAGGCATGGCTATACAAAATGACAAAAAGAAGGAGCAAAATGCACTCTCAGGCCCCAAGCCCACCCAGAACAAATGTAGGAGACAATAGCATACAAAAAATTGTAAACCACACACCTGAAATCTCTTAAGTAATAACATTTGAAGTAAAGAAACAGCTGCAGAAAGGTATGGAGGAAATCAGATCAGAAATAATTTCTGAAGTAAAAAAAGAAATAATACTAAAAGAAGTACTATGTGCTTCTAAAGACAATGATAAAAAAAAATAGAGGAGACTAGAAAAATGATGGAATCCTTGAATGAGCAATATAGGAAAGTAATAAAATGTATGAAGCAAATTCAAAGTGCTACACAGGAACTTAAAACCTCAATAACAAGCTGGCAAAATTGTTACAATGAAAGTGAAAATAGACTTTCAGACCTTAAAGACATCATTGCAGCTAGTGAAGAGATAAGAAAAGATCTCTTAATAATGACTAGGATGCAAGAAAAAATAATTCAACATTTGCAAGATGGTGCAAAGACGAACAACATAAGACTAATAGGCATCAGTGAGAATGAAGGGGTTAATAAAATGATATAAAAAGAATATGGGCAGAAGTAATAGCAGAAAACTTCCCAAATATGGGGAAACAATTTCACATTCAGGTAACTGAACCATATAGAACTCAAAATAACATCAACCCAATTAAAACCACACCCAGGCATATAATAATCAAGATCCCAGAAATGCAGCACAGGAACAGTATACTAAAAGCTGCTAGAGAAAAGAAACAGATCACGTTTATAGGAAAACTCATTGGAATAACAGCAGATTTCTCTTCACAAACCATCAAGTCAAGAAGAGCATGAGGCAAAGTACTTCAAGTCTTGTAAAAAAACAAATTCCAGCCCAGACTGCTTTACCCTGAAAAATTCTCTTTCAAGTTCAATGAAGAAGTGAAATACCTCCAGGACAAAGAACAACTAAAGAATTTCATGATGACAAAGCCAAGGCTGCAAAGTTACCAAAAGATATTCTAGAGAGAGATCGAAATGACCACAACTCCGTGAAGGAGAATGGAAAGAACCCAATAGGGCAAATTAAACACAGGAGAAAAAGAAGTATACAAAAAGTCTTTCAACTATTCTTTTCTATAGAGCAGTAGAATATGTTCACCAGCATATTCTACAAATGAACTTCTTCTGCACCCTATGGGTCATGATTCTGTCTGGGTCTGTAGGGTGGATATCAAGGAAATAGCAGTAGCTCAGTCCTATAAGAGACACTTGGCCACCGGTAAGCATCATGGACACTATCCATGTACATAACATACTAGAACTTTGTGCGCTATCCTATCCCCAAACTGTTAGAAGTTCTGGTCATATATTTGCCATTCCAGTATTTATGTTATGTTTTATTCTTAGTAATTCTTTACTACCATGGAAATTTTTTCTTAGTTGACAGTTTTGTATATATTCACCTATTCAAATACTATGCGAGTACTCTGAATTGATTACAGACTCA
>PVKN010016869.1:0-17638 GCA_004027915.1 Capromys pilorides | reverse complement strand
GAGAAAATGCTTAAAAGACAAACTGTGATGCAGGAAAGACATGGTTACTTGAAAGATTCAGCAGACTTTATTAAAAAAAAAAAAAATTAAGATTAAGCCAACTTTATCAAAAAAATATTTTTAATTAGGAATGAAAAGGGTAGAGAAGTAGGTATTGTTGTTCTTCACAGCAGATCCTATGAAGAACATCAATATCTACCTTCAAGAACCTCTACTCTAATAATGTGGAAAACACAGCAGAATGGACAGATTCCTAAATACATACAAATTACCATAGCAATATCAAGAAAATATAAAATCTCAAGATTGGGCGTAGTGACACACACTTGTAATCCCAGCACTTGGGAGGCTGAAAATAGAATCACTATGAGTTCAATCTATATAGTGAAACCCTGTAGATCCTGTCCTAAATACAGAAAAAAAAAGAAAGAAAAAGAAAAATATAACATATCTAAATAAGCCAATATCAGTCAATGAAACTGAATGCATAACTTATAGAGGAAGTGCTGGCCAAATAGCTCAGTGGATTAAAGCACCTACAAGCAGGCATAAGGGCCAGGAGTTTGATCCCCAGGCCTACCATTCCAGCCCTGCCCCCAGGATGCACTGAGATGGCAACTGAGACTGGGTGTGCTGGCACACGCCTGTAATCCCAGCTCTTGGGATTATAGGCAATCACTACGAGTCCGATCTAGCAGTGAGACCCTGAACACCCTGTAGACCCTTCCCTAAAAGACAAAATATAAAATAAAGGGAAAAAAGAAAAAGAAAAGCCCAGGTCCCAGTGGATTTAGTGCTGAATTCTAAAAGAATTCTAGAGAAGATCTAAGGCTATTCCTCCTCAAACTGTATAATGAAATTGAAAGAGAATTATTCCCAGAAGCAAGCATTTCTTGTTACTAAACCAGAGAAGGATCCAACCAAAAAAAAAAAAAAAAAAAAGCAACTACAGGCCAATGTACTTAATGAAAACAAATGAAAAAAAATAAAAAATAAAAATAAAAAACCTTCATTAAGATACTGGAAAATAGAATGCAGTGAATCATCAAGAAAATTATACATGATAACCAAGTATGATTCATCCCAGGGATGCAGGGATGGTTCAACACCTGCAAATCAATACATGCAATATAGCACATTAAGAGAACCAAGACAAAAACCACATGAACATCTCAAAAACATTTCATAAAGTCCAACATCGATTTACGATAATCTACAGAAGATTGGAATAGAAGGTCTTTATCTCAGTCTGATAAAAAGCCATCTATGACAGAAAAATAGCCAACATCATACTAAGTGATTAAAACTGTGGTGGCACATGCCTCCCAGCTTCAGGAGGCTAAGCAGGAGGATCTCTGTGAGTTCAAGGCCAGCCTGAGCTACAAAGTGAGACCCTGCCTCAAAAAAAAAAAAAAAAAAAAATTGAAAAAATTAGTCTCCCTACCAAATACAAAGACAAATCCCAAAATGGGCAACTGAATTTAATAGACCTTCTCAGATGGGGAGGTATAAATAGCACACAGATATAAAAAAAAATGTTCAATATCACTGGACACGCAAGAGATGCAAATTCACGCAACATTAAGATTCCATTTTACTTCATTTGGAAGAGTTAAAAAAAATAAAGTCTATTGAAAGTGTTAATGTTTAACTATTTGATCAATCTTACACACCTATATCTATTAATCTAAACAAATTTAATGATGAAAATACGTGATACAACCATTGTTAAATTTTTGTTCCTGTTTTGAAATTCTGTATTATATATACTCTTGTACTCTTTTTCTATCTTTGCTTCTGCTATTTTTACTCTTTAAAATAAAATTTTAGGGACCGGCAAGATGGTTCAGTGGTCTAAAGCGCCTGCTTAGGGAAGCTCAGGCAACTGCAGGGACTGCGGTTCGATCCCCGGCACCACATGCTGCACCAGCCCCACCATCAGGGCAGGCTGAGCCAGCCATAAAATAAATAAAGAAAGAAAGAAAGAAAGAAAGAAAGAAAGAAAGAAAGAAAGAAACAAACAAACAGGCAAACAAATAAAAATTTTAAAAAACATTAAAAAAATAAAATAAAATAAAAATAAAAATGGAATCACTGAGTCAAATAACTATATGTCAAACTTTAAAAAAAAAAACTTAAAAAAAATAAATAAAATAAAATTTTAAATATGTTTTTTAAAAAGATTCCATTTTACTCCAGAAAGAATGACTAACATCAACAAATCAAACAGTAACAAATGCTGGGAATGCCATGAGGAAAAAGAAACCCTTCTCCACTGTTAATGGGAATGTAAATTGGGGCAACCAATATGGAAATCAGTGAGGAGATTCCTCAAAATACTGAAACTAGTGTTTCCATTTGACACAGCTATTCTCCTTCTTGGTATCTCCCCAAAAGCATCACATCACAGCAGTATAGGTGCACTTATGCTTATAACTGGTGTGCATAATTTGGAAACAGCCCAGATGCCCATCAGCAGATGAATGTATAAAGATAATGTGGTTTTTATACACATTGAAGTACTGCTCAGCCAACATGAATAAGCTTCGGACATTTTTAGGTAAATGTACTTTGAAAACATACTCTTAAGTGAAGTAAATCAGACACAGGTGTTTAAATATTGCATTGTTTCTCTCATGTGGGAAAACCAAGGGTTTAATGGATTATAGATACTTGGAAATAGGAAGAAAATGTTCAAATGGGAAGCGGAAAAAACAATGGAGAAGGGGAAGGAATAAAAAAGAAAAAAATGAAGACTAGAAGGGAAAAAATAAAAACAAAGGCTTTGTAAATAGGGAAGGGGAAAAGAGTTGAAGAGAAGGATGGGGAATGAGGAAAAAAAGAATCAACTTATATTCAGTACAGTACAGTTCCCTATGATGAATATAACCATTACAGACATCAAAAGTGCACCAGTAAAAATGATTTTACAAAAAAAGTGAAAAATTACATCAAAATGGTAGAAATTTTTATAAAGCATAAGTAATATGGAGCTGATATCCAAAATATACAACAAACTCTTAAATCTAAGTAAAAAGTAAAACCAGTTTAAAATTTTGTAAAAAGTTTATTATCTGAGGATACAGAACTGCCATAAAGCACATATTTAGCAAACTCAAGAACCTAGGTTCCCTCCTTAGCACCAAAAATGAATAGATGCATAAATACTGGCAAAGGATTTTAATAGGCATACAAATGGTCAATAAGCATACACTCAACATAATTAGGAATCAAGAAAATGCAAATTTTAAAAAATGCAAATCAAAACCAAAATGAAATGTCACATCATACACACTAGGATGACTGCAGTAAGAAAATAGAAATGAACAAGGGTTAATAAGGATGTGGAGATACTGAAATCCTTAAATACTGCTGATGGAAATGCAAAATGATGTAGCTACTTTGTATAACAGTTCTTCAAAAAGATATAGATAGCACTAGGCGTAATGGTACATGCCTATAATCCAGCACTTGAAAGGCCAAAGCAGGAGGATCATAATGAGGCCAGCCTGGGCTATATAGAGATCTTATCTCAAAAAAAAAAAATCATAAAAGTTAAATTTTAAGAAGATAAACTTAGAGCTAATGGTTCCACAATTATACTCTCAAGTATGTACTCAAGAGGAGTCAAAGCAGAATTCTCAGGAACAATGAGCTTCTTTTTCTTTTCGTTTTTTAATTTTTTGAGATACAGAGCAGTTTAATTTCATTTTTAACTTCACAATCTCAGAAAAGCCCTTTTCCTGCATTCAGGGACTGTGGATTTTGACTAATGAATCCCTATCTCTGATGTCCTATGTGTGTGCTGTGTACCCTTGAATGATGGCACACCCAACAAAGGGTGGGTGCCACTCAGAGACAAACCACTTAAAGGCATACCTGGCCACACTCCTCACAGGGACTTAGACACAAGTTAGCTCAAGAAAGTGTGAGATCTCTTTTGTGTCATGTCGATTACCATGGAACCACAGGTGAGGGCCCAATCAGCTACTGCAACTAACGCTTCCCAACCTTGGTGCACGGACAGAGCAGCCTATTGCTTATGCTCTCCTTTGACCTCATGCATTCACTCAGCAAGCACTTAGAGGTTAAACATTCCAACTCCTCTTCCTTTAAAGAGTGGCCTTAACTAACAAGAGTTAATCAAGCTCGTCTTCTGCTCAAACTGAGCAGGACGGACAGACTAACTAACTGGGGTACCCAGGGGAACTGGAATTAGGCAGACAGAGAAACAGACTGCACCCGCTTTCCTTTGGGGTCTGATGTGAGCTGCTCTAGCAGGGATCCAGGAATCCTTCTCCAGACCTCCAAGGGGACTCAAGAAATCTCTAGGGTGTGCCTGCCTATCAGGACCTAGAGAAGTCCTTGTTCTATCCATGAGGGCCACAACTGGTAAACAAAGACGTCAGCACAGTTAAGTCTTCCCAGGCGATGTACCAGATGCAATGCAAGCAGAAACATCGAAATGACACCCAGAATTTGAAGGTAGATTTATTTTACATTGACAGGCACTGATCAGGATTACTTCCAAAACATCTAGCCCTGATCTCTGGTAGTCTAGAGCTTATATTGAATAAGCAATCAGGAAGCACAAAAGTAGAACAGCTTGTCAATTAGAGACTGATGTATATAGTGCACATCACAGTGACCAGCTATGCACCACAGTGACCAACCATTTCTTTCTTTTTTTTTTTTTTTTTTTTTTTTTAATGTATTTGGAACAGGGTCGCACTACGCAGCTCAGACTCGTAGTGATCCTACTGTCTCAGCCTCCCCAGTGCTAGAATTACAGGCATGTGCCACTACTCCCTATCTCTATGGCCAGCTCAGTGCACATTCATTTCTAAGAGACAAAAAGCCACCAGATGTGGAACAGGGACTATTACCAGGGCAACTAAGAAACCATAGTTTCATGGCTAGAGGGTGGCAGGTGTTTTCTGCTATGCCACAACCTGTACAAGAATGATCACAGCTAGGTGTGGTGGCACACACATGTAATCCCAGCAATCAGGAAGCTGAGGCAGGAGGATCACCTTGAGTTTGAGGTCAACCTAAGCCACACAGTCAGTATAGGACCAGAATGAATTACAGAGTCAGCCCCTATCCCAAAAAGCAGGAGAAAAACAAAGAATAAGAATGATCATAGCAACATTGTTCACAGTAATCAAAAGGCATGAATAACCCAGCGTCCCTCAATTGATGAATGGATAAAGTATGGCCTAGCAGAAAGTGGAATATAATCAGGCCCTAAAAAGGAATGCAATGCCAATCTACACAATAACGCAGATAAGCCTTGAAAATATTATGGTAAGTAACTAAGTCAGACGCAAAGGGACAAACAATGCCCTTCAGGTGATGAGCACAGACATGTTCACTGCACTGTTCTTACAATGTTTCTAAGGCCTGAAGTCTGTACAAATGAAAAGAACATTATATATAACAACTATGAAATAATAAAAATAATCCCTTACAGGAGGATGTTAGGGGTTAAATGTGGACGTGGTGTAAAGCTCTCAGTACAATGCCTTGCATGTCCAACAACAGTCACTGCTGTCACTGCCGCTCAGAGTAGCGGAGCCAACACTTGAGAGCGCAGCAGGATGAATCGTGCATCATCACTGACTCCACTTCGTGCACCCAGCAAACATTAACAAGCACCTGGTTCCGGACAAGCATTGTGCTTGGCACAGTGATTATAAAGATGAATAACATACAGTCCCTCCTCTAGAATCTGCATGCATGCGTTACCAAACTTTCCTATTAAGAATGTATTACTTTAATATTCAGCTCAGCTTTAAACTCCTAGAGTAAACAGCTTAGAAATTCTAAAAGCAGTGTCTGTGATATGCTCTGTTTATGCATTTATTTACATTGTATCTCATTCAAAAAAAAAGTCCTGAAATCAATTTTTAAACACACACAATTTAACAACAAAAAGATAAAAAAAATCAGGGTGAGGAGAAAATGAAGATTACAGTTAAATGAAAGCAGGGGAAGGTTAAATCATAAGAACACTTGCTATGAAATAGGTGTGATTATTAAAGATTACATGGATTCACACCAAGGTTCCTAACAGCTAAAGAAAAAAAGAAAGGCACAAGAATCTTCAAGGTTCACAATGTTCCCGAGATAAATATCTACCAGGTGCCGGTGTGTTTGCAGGTGGGGAGGTTCAGTGCGGCACTCTCATCATTAAGCAGCCTTCTCAAGAACTTCCTTTTGTTATATACACAACCACCCTAGCATGGGTATAAGGCCCGTTCTCTAGTCTCTTGCTTTTCCCGACACCCATCTTCTTCCTCTTTTCCTGGGCTCTAAGTGGAGATTTTAAACTCCCAGTTTAAGGATTGAGGAAAAAAAAAAAAAAAACTACCACAGCTTTGCAGGCAGCACTGCATCCAAAAGATAGCCAGGCATCAAGAGCCTGCCTGGACTGCTCATTTTTCTGCAGCTTTGATCTACGTGAGAGATTTGTTTCTCCGCCTAAAGACAAGGTAACATGTCACATCCCAGACTCTTATTTAAGCAGAAACCTCCCAGTTCCCTCTCCATTTTCCCTTTTTCAGTAAGGAACCTGATTTTCCTCTGTCCTCCACCCAACCATTTCTTTGTGAGAAAAACAAATCCCCCCACATCACCAGGCAATCTTCAGAAGCTATCCTTGCTGCAGGACAGGGTTGAACTGTTACCACCTTGCCTAAGCTGCATTCCAACACTGATCCTTCTGTCTTACAGAGCCTTTACTAAGTCTCTCAAGTCTCTGATTTTGAGCTTACACTGACGCAAAGTTCTGAGTTATAGTCTCTATGTGCATATCCACCAGGCTCTTGCACGGTTTCCTTAGCAACAGCTTCATTAAGAAACTGCATCAAAAATTGTAAAGAGGCTATTCTTATGTATAATCTTGGGAGTAACCTGAATAAAATTTAAATGGCTTTGAAAAGAAAATTAACCAGGAACAAAGAAGTTCCAGATCTTATTCAATAATATCATAAAACAAAATGTACATAAATGCCTTAGAACTATTCCTAACCTTAGGTCTATAGGAGGCCACTTCCCACTCTGAGAAGACCATATTTTTTTCTAACCTTAAAAAACAATTCTCACTTTCACTTTCTCTTGTCACTTGTCATTTTCTACTAAGAAAGAAAATTAATTTCAATCACTTGGGTTGTTTAGAGGAAGCTACATGATGCTGCACACAGAGCTTGGATTTTAGAATCACAGTGAACCAGGTATAAATATCAAAGGTGGATTTTATGAAATAATCCTGGATCCCATCTTCAATTTCTGCATCAGTAAAATTGGGTACCACAAATGACTTAGCAAAGTTGGCTTAATACTTAAGTCCAAGATCAGTGTTAAATGCCCACAACTATCTAGCCTCTCTTTTAGTAATAAGTACAATCTGACTTAGCATTTATGTGACAGCAAAGAGAGAAGCTATGGTATGGTCATTTTCATGTGGTAATAGAGCTCATTTTCCTAGGATTCATAATACAAGAGCAGCCGTCAATAGAAAATCCCCTAAATCTGTGCAACAGGGCATGCTCTTTTCCACTTAGGAATGATTTACTTCCATGTTTATCTGTTCCCTAGCTATTCGCCCTTGTAAACTTCCAGCTCAAACACCACTGACTATGCTCTGCTACCCACTGAAGAGGTAGATCAGGCATGCAGATAGCAGCAAGATGCCTAGCATGAGGCCCTGTGTGGACCACACAAATGAAGGAAAAGAGATAAGCTCACTCACAGAAGACCCTTCCTTGACAAGCTGTCATCTGACTTTGGGCAAGCTACACTACTTTTTTCAGCCCAAGGTTCTTCTTCTGAGAACAGGGGGAACTGAATCAGGAACACAGAATTATAAGGACTGAAAAAAAGGACCAAATTCACAACCTCATCAAGTACATGTTGATAGGTCCTCAAACAATGTGAGTTGCCTTTCTCCCTTTGGTACATATCAGTGAGGAAGACAAATTCCAGTGCCCAACGGGATACCCAGCACTGTGCAGCAGGCACATACCATTTATACCACACAAGTCTAGAGGGAAGTCCATATCATCATTCCCACTGGACATATCTGAAGCAGTCTAGGAGAAACTGCGTAGCTATTCCAGGTCATATAGTGAGGAGATGGTGATTTAAACATAAATCTGGGAGGCTGAAGTCCAAGATCCTTCTCTCTTACCTCTGCCTGCAAAACCCTCATGGCCAACATGCAGCTTTGCATACAATCAGTCACTAAATGAAGTATTCTACCATTTGTCAGTGCTAAATAGTCATTATAAACCAGTCACTTAACCAACTAAAGAAAGGACAGGTCAATCCATGTCCCTATGCACAAGAAGAAAGAATTTCTGCCATGAATTCTGTAAAGAAACTCTTTCCAATACCACTAAATCTAAATGCATTATTTATCAGTTTTGAGTCTGTGCAGGGATTCTTAAGGCACAAAGAACCTGCCATAATAACTCAGTTCTTTTCAGAATTTCTACATTCACCAAACTCATTCCCCAGAAATAGACACAACTCATCAATCCTACAATGGAACACACTGGATCAAGAACCAAAGGCTTGTTCTATTTCAGAGAAACTACAGACCCTTCTTTTTATTGTGATTATAAAATCCCACCAGAACTCATTATTTTGCTGCCTGTTCATCGGGTAGACAAACATCGAGATTAGTCAACTAAAGCAAAGCATCGCGTTAGGTCGAACTCAAAGGGCCAAATAACCACACCAGCACTGTGCCTAGCAGCAGGGAGCGATGGTGGCCCTTCCGTGGACCTCTGCTGTCCTCTAGTGTTCAGCAGGAGGCCAAGCAACACCAAAGGCAGGCTCTTCCACAAGGCAAAAAGCCCAGGCTTTTTAAGGAAAAACACTGTATTTTGCTAAATATGTGCATTTATATGCCCACCTTGGAAATGGCTTTACAGCAACCCCCAATTTTCAACATTAATTTGCAAAGACAATGGTGGCCACTCCAGCACACAGGTCAGGGCCAGCCTCCCTAGCTGCCTGCTGCCTCAGCCCCCTTGTTCAGCCGACAGTCTACAATTCCATTGCTTCAGGCCTCCCAAGGGTCTGCTTTAAAAGCACAACCTACCTTCTACTCTATCACAAAGGATGTCTGTTCAAGTCCTCCCATCTGATAACAACACATGCCCACTGCAGAAACAGAGGGCAGACAGGAAAAGGCACAGAACAGAGCCTCTTACCTAAGCTAATCTTTCTGATCACTGCATGAGCTTGTTACACTGTCATTTCACAAATGGAAAGGTAAAAGTGCTGGCAACACTGAGTGATTTTGCTCAAGGTTATGCAGCTAATAAGTGGTAAAGATGAAGTCTGAGCCTAAATCCATGTGATTACCCCTCCTCTGCATGAAGCTTCCCAAGACCCTCTTCTGCTACTGAAGAGGCCCAGCATTCTTCAGTGTGACAAACAGCCTGTACCAGAATCTCAACCTTTGAAACAACTCTTCCCTAACTGTGCTTTACTCCATCCCTGAGCTACTTCTAGCTCCGGCTATGTATCTGCACCCACACTGCACAGAGGCTTCTTGGCTCCTTTTGACTGATCGACACTTCCAAAGACCCGTCCCTGGAAAGTGGAGTATCACATCCTCAGCACACAGAAGTCTCATGCCACCCCCTTCCCTGAGGGCATCTCACCAGGCCTATGTCGGTTCAGTTAAGGTCATCATGACCATCTGTGTCAGGGTCAGGAACATGCTCTCCCATCCCTGTAAACCCACGCCTGACTGCAGCACTTCACTCTAAGTAGCGCACCTGAAAACAGAGTCAAATGATCAGCGAAGTCCAGACACCAATTTGGCCTTTACCCTTCATCACTGAGGCTGGACAGCTACCACAGCCATGGATGCTACCTTGGGCAGCTTCCCAGATAACTAAAACTTCCATTTTGAAATGCAAGGCTTTTGCTTCTCCAGTCCATCTTTTTTTTTTTTTTAAATTTTTATTTTATTTTATTTGTTTGCTTGTTTGTTTGTTTATTTTCTTATTTTATGGCTGGCTCAGCCTGCCCTGGTGGTGGGGCTGGCGCAGCATGTGGTGCTAGGGATCGAACCGCAGTCCCTGCAGTTGCCTGAGCTTTCCTAAGCAGGCGCTTTGGACCACTGAACCATCTCGCTGGCCCCTCCAGTCCATCTTTATTGGAAACTTCAATGCAAACCAAAAGACAATGATCTTTCCTGACCATTTCCTGACGACACAGTGTACCACTGACTCCATACAATCAATGGCTTTGAATTAACATGGTACTCTTCCCCTTACACAAAATGCATGAAACAATTTGGGTTTTTTGTTGTTGTTGTTGTTGTTGTTTCTTTTTTGTACTGGTAATCAAAGCAATCAAATTCAGGACCTTGTGCTTGCCAAGCAGGAGCTTGTGCCACTGAGCTATAACCCCAGGCCCCAACTTGGGGATTTGTGCTTATTATTTTTCTTGGTTTGTTGGCTTTTTCTGCTTCGGTCTCTGCCTTTGGTGTTGAGCTGACAACAGCCATCCGTTTCGCCCACCCTTGGTAGTTTCCCTCCTATACCTAACCCAGGATGTCATCTGAGATAAGGAAAGGAGCAGCATGCATGCACTGATAGAAGGGATCCACAACACAAAGAGTTGAAGCACCTTGGTCAAGCCAGCATCAAACCCCAGTGGTCTGTATCTAGAGTTCATATGCTGAGTGATTATGCTAAAATAATGATCTTTATAGATCCTGACTACAAATATATAAAACATCAAAATATGGACAGGAAGAATACTCACCAACACTAAGATGGTGGTTAACTGTTACTTTGTTTCTACTTACTGTCTTTCTATGGCAAAAAAGAAGCTCTGAGGTCAACAGTGCAAACTAGTCTCCCCAAATGATGGAGGCAGGAGCACCTTGTTAGTCACGCTTTTTCATATCCAAGTGGAAAAGGATTTTAAAGTCTCCCCTTCACTGTCCTACCTATGTCTCACCTGAGCCCCAGACCTCCACAGCTGAGTCTTATCCTCTCTCCAAAGCTGCCCTCTCGTGTCTTTTCCAGCTCCTTCAGAACCTAGCCTGACACACATTCATGGGTGCACTGGCCAGAAACTGGGGTCATTCCATCCGACTTTTTCTATCAGCAGTACTCTTCCCAATGTGTCCAGCCTGGCTGCTCTTCCAACCATCACCTTCCACTGGATGCCATCATGCTCTCCAGGGTCCCCAAGCCAGACCTCCCACACCCCTTTGCCTCTTCCATACAAACCTGATTCCTCCTGCCTTGCTTTAAAGACCTTCCTTTTAAATCCAACTGCACACCAAACATGGTGGTTCACTGTCGTAATCCCAGCACTCAGGAGACTGAGGCAGGAAAATTACCTTGAGTTCAAGGTCATCTTGAACTACATAATGAGATCCTGTCTCAAAAAAAAAAAATCCAAATGCTCTTAGAGCAAACCCCCAATTCTCCAGCTGGCAGGAAGTCCTCCTAGTGGGTAGTGGACTTCAAGGGGTCCTCTCTTTTCCCTGTCTTCTTCTTCCATCATTGCATGGTTTAACCTCCCAATGAGAATTTCCTGTCTAGACTATCTCTTCTACAGAGCCACCTGCCTGGCAAATGCCTATGTGCCCTCAAGACAAGTTTCAAGCTCACTGGCCCTAACTCCGTATGCAACCACCACAGGAAGCCAGGCACTTTGACCACTCATTCCATGGGCACCTACTCATCCAACTTCTTTCATCTACACACTGTTGAATGCACTGACTTTCTCACAAGACTTTCAGCTCAGGGAAGGTTAAAGGTGCCTGCTTCTCACCATCACCCATTCTGTTTTTTTTTAAGAAAATAAAAAATAATAGATAAGACATTAGAAACGACACACAATTTGTAAAAAAAGATGATAGGTGTTCAACATTGTTTCTTACATCACACATTGTCTTCAATGTAGATACTCAAATTAACAGATAATAATCATGCAAAATTGGTCAAAGTAAAAAATTTAAGCATTAACTGCTACCTTCAAAAAACTAATAGAAATTAGCAGTACAATCATGTTAGCTGTCCTGTGTGTACACGTACATGATTTTCCCTTCCCTTTTTTTCTTTTCTCCTTTCCCTCATTCCAACTGTTTATTCCTTCTGTGCAATTTCTTTCCCTCTTGCTATATCTATTGTACCTTTTTCCAGATTTTATTTATTCTTTCAGGTTCTTACACTAGGGAAACAATGCAATACTTACACATGCAGATCTAATTTATTTTACTTATGAGTATAGCCTCTCCTTGGATCCATTTACCTATAAAAGCCTCAAGTTTAATTTTTCTTTATAGCTGAATAATACTTCATTGTATAAAAATACCACACTTTTTCATCCATTCCCCAGTTTATGGGCATTTGGGTTGTTTCTAAGATAGAAGCATGGCAAATCGCGCTGCTATAAACACGGTGTACATTCATCGTTATGGTATGAGGTTTTCAGTTCTTCTGGAAAAATAATCAGAACAAGAATAGCTGGGCTGGATAGGATCTGTAATCCTATTTTTTTTTTTTAAAAAAAATCTTCACACTGACTTCCACAGAGATTGTGCCAGTCTACACTCCCACCAATAGCGGAGAAGGGTTCTTTTTTCCCCATAACCCCTCCAGTACGTGTTATTAGTTTATGTCTTTATGTTGCTAGTCTTTCTGGGGTGAGATGGAGTCTCCATGTTGTTTTAATTTGCATTTCTCAAATGATCAATGCTGTGGAACATTTTTCATCTATTTTCTATATATATTTCCTCCTCTGAGAAGTGTATATTCATCTCAGATACCCATTTTTGGATTAGGTCTTTGAATTCTGGGGACCTGATTCTTTTAAGTTCTTTATATATTCTAGATAGAAGTCCTTGTCTGAGTGACTGTTGGTTAAGATTTTTTTCCCAGTTTGTGGGGTTTATTTTCACTCTGCTGGTGACTTCTTTTGATGTCAAAACTTTTCAATAATGGGCCTGGGGAGACAGCTCAGTGGAATAAGTGCTTGCCTGGCAAGCATAAAGTCCTGAGTTCAACCCCTGGTACCACCAAAAAATAAAAAAACTTTTCAATTAGATGAGATCACAGTTGATTCTTTGAAGTATTTCCAGCACAGTTTGTTTGGTTTTTTTTTTTTCATGAACTCTCTGCCTATCCCTATGTCTTCATGAAATCTACTTATTTTCTCTTCCAGAAGATCTAGTAATTCTGTTTTAAAGTTCAGATCTTTAATCCATTTTCACTTTAGTTTTATGCATGATGTCCATCACCCACTCTTAACTCAGTACCCTGCTTGCTAAATGTCTGCTTAGTCGCCCAGCGACCTATGTTTATCTAGGCTCCTGCCCTTAACAAACTGCCACCTTCTTGACTGCCTCTGTAAAGATCCAAGTCAGAGTAGCCAAATATCTGAAACTCTCATCAGACCATCAGTTTGGAGATTTTGCATTATCCATAAAATGAAATGAGTTTGTTTTTATGAAAACCTATTCAGATAAATCCAACGCACATGTGCAAACATTATATTGCCTCACTAGTGTAAGAACCTGAAAGAGTCAATAAAATATGAAAGGCACAATAGATACTGTGAAAGGGAAAGAATCTGTTCAAAAGAAAGGAAGAATTTGGATGAGGAAAAGGACAGGAGAAGGAAGAAAGGGGGAGCAAGATATATTTATGTATGTATGAAAGATGGCTCAAATAATTGTACTGCTGATTTCTACCGGTCTACAGGGGGGAACAGTTGATGCTTAAATTTTTCCTTTTATTTTTTTTCTTGTTCTTTTAAATTTCTTATACCTTTTCTTTTGGATTTTCGTTTTTCCAATTTTGCATGTTTATATACAGTAATCTGAACAACTAATTTGAAGACTACATTATGCAATACAGCAACCATTGCTGAATGCCTACTATTTGGTAAAGTTCTACATCATTTCTCATGTTTTTAGGAATTTTTTTTACTATTTTATATTCTCTTTAAATAATAATAATAGTAATATTAATACATGAAATAAAATCTATTCGGCCACAGAATTAACTATTATTTGTTGGGTGCCTAGAATACAAAAGGAGCTATACAAAGAACTTCTACAACTTCATGTCTTATAAACCTAACAATCCAGATCATGTTACAAATCACAAATACTCTACAAGTCACGAAGTTAAGGCAAAAGCCACGAAGTATACTCAAGACAGCAAAGCTGATAGGAAGCGAACTTTTCTCCAATCAAAAACATTAAAAAGACAGAAGTTTCTGAAGGTGGAAAGTAAAATGCCTAAAGTAATAAAGTAAAACATACAAATAACCACTTTTATTAGGCTACCAGGCTACAACTCAATAACTTTACCATAGTTTTAGCCAGCACAACAAAACCAGCTCAATTAGAAGTGATAAAGTCCTAAGCATCTGGGTATCCACAGAGGCATACACTCACCTGTCGAAGGTTAATGTATACTGCATTCTGAAGAAATTCTGAAGCTTCCATGCTCCGCCTCTGAATCGCCAGGACACGTACGGCTTTGACACAGGCCTCCAACTCAATCACTCCAGCATTCTTATACTGTTGGATATGAGAAGAGAATACCCTTTGATGCTTCTATCACAAAGGAGAGCAAAGAAGCTTCTGTCATATTTTGAAGCTGGTGCCCTGTGACCCCTTGGGCCAAAAAAAAACATAAGGCCACAAATTTTCTAAGGTTCCTTCCAACTCAAACCACCCAGTACCTCAGCAAAATGCCTGGTCTCCATCTCATTTCTTCTAACAAAAGAAAATCTTCTGAGACAAAAAATTGGAAATCCAGTAAGAAATCACTCAAGAAGTCAGGCAAAACCCTGGTAAAGAGGCTTTTCTGTCAGTCTCTGTGAATGAAAACCAAACCATGGTAGCCTTTCCCTCACAGAACGGGGCTTAGTGTACTGTGCGTGCATGTATGTGTATACAAATCAAATACACTAAAACTTCCTATGTGTACACTTCCTTTAAGGCAATGTTAGCCTACAAGTCTCGGTAGCATGGCAAAGTCTCAGGATCTTTTGGTGGAGGGGTTGAAAAAAGAAAGGAAAAGAGAAAGAGCTAAATGAAGCAAAGAACAAAAATCCAGCCAGAGAAAGACATTAATTTTCTTTTTCTATGTACAACACATACATATGAGGAACTGGCTTTTCCCCAGATGCCTTGTAGAATACTGAACTAAGGAACAAGGGACAATAACTAGTGTTTTATTGAGCAATACTAATGAGCCTGTCACTGTGCTAGTCATTTTATATACATAAAATCATTTAGCCTGATTAAGCATTCCAGGCAGCAGTCCTTAATTTCTCCATTTTGAGAGATGAGAAAACTGTAGCTTGTAGAGGTCAGGGACTCTAACTGCTGTCAGCCAGCCAGGAAACAGCCACCAAGGAGAACTCTCCTGAGTTTGTCTGACTCCTTGGTCTGCTCCAGTGCTCCCAGGACAGGCGCCCTTGGGTTCCTCCACTGGTCTGCTGCAGACCAGTCTTTCCCAGAGAGGTGTCTTAGACACTGCGGGCACCATGGAGACTCAGCCTTGGCTAGCCAAGTGTGGTCTTCCCAGCATGCTCCTAGGCTTAATCACAACAGCAGAAGAGGTCTCTGTGTATGCTCAATCTGGCTTTTTCAAGAACATGACCCTATTTCTGTAGGTCAAAGGTAGCCATTAAACTACTAAACATACATACACATGTCACATCTCTCTATCTACCTGTTACTACCATTTCTGAAAACTCTGGGAAGCAATATTAAAAAAAAAAAAAAAAAGAAAGAAAGAAAGAAAGAAAGAAAGAAAGACAGACAGACAGACTTTGAAAAAAAGAGATTAATATGTCAAAAGTGCTAGTACACAACTATAATCCCAGCCCTTGGGACTGAGGCAGGAGAATGCCAAATTCAAGGTCAACCTGTGGTACACATTAAGTTCTAAGTCAACTTTGACTACATAATAAGACCCTGGGCAGAACATTCACTTTTTACGAGCAATCGAATTGAGGACCTTTCTCCCTAGCCCCTAGAACATTCACTTTGTGTGTGTGTGTGTGTGTGTGTGTGTGTGTGTGTGTTTTGCAGGACTGGGATTCAAACTCACAACCTTGCACTTGACAGGCAGGCGTTTGTGCCATGGAGGTATCTCCCCAGCCCCAACATTCACTTTTTAAATGTTGTTTTCCTTTCTAGTATATGTCAGTGCCTCTACATCTAGGCATCTAAACTGAGGAAAAGTTTTTTTCTACCACTCTAGCTAGTTAGAAAATAAACATTAAAAAAAATCAATCTACCTGCCTTGGGCTGGTGAGATGGCTCAGCAGTCTAAAGCACATACATTGGAAAGTTTAGGTCACCTCAAGGACCGCGGCTCAATCCTAGGCACCACATACTGCGTGCCCCGCCCCCCTACGGAAGGCTGAGCCAGCCATAACACAAAACAAATAAATGAAGTTTAAGAAAATAAAATAAATTTTTAAAAAATCAATCTACCTGCCTATATACATTAGCTTTAAATAGAAAATATAATGGCAAAATATCCGACTCATAAAATGAAAATATATAATAACTAGGAATAAACTTCAAAGCAATACTCATGTTTTATATGAAGAAAACTACAACACTATATGAAAGAGCCAAAAATAAAATGTCTAAATATCTAGATATAGAGGCACCAACATATTCTAGAGAGGAGAACAACATTTAAAAAGCGAATAAATGTTCTGCCCAAAAAGTGAAAAATTATTGCAAGATCTATCCAAATACCAATCTGACTTCAAAAGTGCTTTAGAATTCTTCAGGAATAATCAGTTCATCATATTAGCCAAAAACTTAGAAATAGGAGAGAAAAAATGTTAAAAGTAGGCTGGAGGATAGCTCAATGGCAGAGCCCCTGCCCACCCTACCAAGCACTCTGGATTCACTTCCCCTGTACTTCAAAAAAGAAAAAGGACTCATACTCTTAGATATGACATAAGCAACAATAGATAAAATATCACAGTGTTGGAGTTAATGCAAGACAGATTAGTAAAGTCAAATGTGGTAGAGAGTGCCTATGATTGCAGCATTCTGGCACGCTGTTCAATTCCAGCGTGGGCAATTCAGTAGATCCTGTCTCAAAATTTATAATTTTAAAAGGGAAGAAGGGCTGGAGGTATAGCTCAGTACAGAGGTTCTGGGTTCAAGCCTTAGTAATACAACAGACAGAAACAGAGAAGAAGACAGACAGACAGACAGACAGACAGACAGACAGACAGACAGACAGACAAGGAAAACACACAAATGACACAAAAATATCTTTTGCTCATTAGTACTGCTCAATCAAAACTGCAGTGCCATGTGTACATAACCCCTAGGAAATAAGCTATATTTTTACATCTTATTGCAGACAAAAATATAATATAACTCCTTTAAAGTAATAATAACAGACAACACAGTACAGATAGTTGTATATACAGATATAATTTGTACCTGTTATTTGAGCTTATCCTAACTATACTTCTTTGAAGGTGAACACTATTATAGCCTCTATTTCAGAGATTAAACAACTAAGGAAAAGTTTCATTCTGTCACTAAGGTTTTTTTTCTATTTTGTTTTGGGGTGGCTTATTTGTGGTCTTGTGTGCT
>PVKN010016868.1:0-17652 GCA_004027915.1 Capromys pilorides | reverse complement strand
TAGAGTGAAAGACTAGGTGATGAGAAATATAGGGAAAGAATGATAAAAGGGACAATAATATGAAGAAACTGACAGAATTCTGTGATGTCTTTAATTTTTGTCTTATGTCTTCAGAGGCCCTAGTGTTAAATGTGTCCCCCACCAAAAGCCATCTGAACCAAGTAGCTAGAGATTGTTATTGCTAGCAATACCTTTAGAAATTATCCAAATAGCATTATTTTACAGAAAGGATATCAGAAGCCCTGAGCAATAAATAGACTTTTCTACAATCATAGTTTTTAGTGGCCTATTTTTCCATTCCCAGGTTTTCATTGGTCACCTTTGAATGCTATTGCCATGATACAAACATGTTTAATATACTCTCTGTCTTTAGTCAATGTATGGGCTAGATGAAGAACAAATAAAGTTCAATCTAACAGTTAAATGTTAGGACATGTAATTTGGATTATGGGTCCAACAGAAGTTGGAAGAAACCAACATACTTGGCAAAACCTTACTAGAGGAGGTACAAAGAACTAGATCTTCAGAATGTGTAGGATCTGGATACCAAGAGAGGAAGAAATGAACTTCTCAGGTTAGGGACATAGCAAGGACCTGGGCTATAAGGTGGGAATCTGCAGGACATTTATGATGATACAAAAAAGATAGGTCAGTCTATGTTGTATCCTAGCTGATAAGGGAATTAGGGCAGAGAAGCTGAGAAAGTGTAGATGAGGACAGATGGTTTGGGTCTTGAAAGGCAACCAGAAAAGTTATATTGAATAAGGTAAGATCTTCAACAGAGAATAATATGGTAAAACTGAATTTTAGGAAGAGAAATGTAGGTAGGAGAAATTACAGCCTGGGAGATCTTGTGAGAGAAGAAAATAAGGGAATAGAATGTAATGATATGAATGCACAGGAAGTATAAAGGGCTGAATGAATTACTTCCCCTGCCTCAAATATACCAGAATGAATACTACAATTTCTAGACTTCGACCTGGAATGAATAAAGAGCTGTTGGGAATCCTGGTGTCTTATAAAGTCAGTCAACCTGATGGTGTCTGGAGGGTAAGTGAGGGTTCATGGTCTATCAGGGCAGGAGCTGGGGGAACCAAGAGTTCAGTATTCTGTTTTATTCACACTCAGACTGACCCAAGCAAGCTGCTGCCCTTCTTTCAACTAAGTCCCCAAACATGTGCACTCAGTAAGTAACTTTCCTTCCAGGAACCCATTCTGTAACTGAGTTGGCCTTATGATCGCTCAATTCCCAGTAAAACTAGGTTATCTCTTCCCCATTTCTGCTAATTTTGGGTGTTATTCTACCCACAACATCCTAGAAGATCTGATAACCAGGTGAGAGACTATGAGGTGAGAGGCTGGGTAGAAAGGGAAGAAGTGGGGACAAAGAGACCAAAAGAGTGACTAATCAAGCTTCATGTGGTGGTATATGCCTGGAATCTCATCTACTAGGGTGGCTGACAAAGGAGGATCACAAATGTGAGGCCTGTCAAGAAAGTTTATCAAGACCCTGTCTCAAAGAGGGTGGAGCCCTGGGGGTGTAACTCAGTGGTGGAGTGTTTGCCCAGCATGTGTAAGGTGCTTGGTTCAATCTCTAATACTACAGAAGGTGGGGGCTAGGGCTTGGGATACAGCTTAATAGTAGAACAATTGCCTAGAATGCACAAAGTCCTGAGTTTGGTCTCCAGCATCACAAAAATAAGTTAATTTAAAAAAAACAGTGACTAGGGGCTGGGGAGATAGCTCAGTAGAATAAGTGCTTGCCTGGCAAGCACAGGGTCCTGAGTTCAATCCCCAGTACCGCAAAAAAAAAAAAAAAAAAAAAAAAAAAAAAAAAAAAAAAAAAAAAAAAAAAAAAAAAAAAAAAAAAAGGCTTATCACAAAAACCAGTGACTAGGAAGAGTCTAAGGGCATCCTACAACTAAAAAACTAAGGCAGGATGGTTCAGTGACTGGGCTTGTAGTGATGTCAGCAAATCCACCTTGGGAATCCTTGCAGTGATGTTGGTGTTGAGCTGCCTCTGATCCTGATGCATCCAAAACCATATCATGGTTTGTGACCAGGCAGGACTCAAAGGAACAGTTTTTTTGAGGTATGGAGGCCGAGAGGTTCTGATCTTATGACTTAAAGACTAGCAGTTTGCACAGAGATGGAATGTTAGCAAGCAGGTTGGGCGTATGTGTTTTTAGAGTGTTTGTGCAGGAGGAGTAGGACTCAAAAGAGAGGAAAAGGAATGAAAACATTGTTTCAGAGAACTGAAGAGCTCCTTACCAGCTTAAATTCCATTTCTTTTTCCCTCCCCATGTCTGCTACAGAGGCCACTAGGTAAGTTACTAAGAAGCTTGAAAGCTCTCATGGCTACTCTCCATTTTTTTGTGGTGATGGAAATGTAAAGGCTTTTCCAGGATGGTGCTTTCAGTACATATGCAGGGGAAACATAGTTTAGCTTCTAGTCACCACTGAGTGTTTCTCATGTGCTCTCCTTTCCTTTCTATACTTCCTGCCTTCCTTGCCCTTGTTGGAATCCTCCTTCCCCCTCGTACTGTTTCTCCTTTTGCTTGTGCCTGGCTCCTTGCCCTTCCTTCTCTCATTCTCCCATTCCTTCCTTCTGTCCCACCCTCTATTCTTCTCTTGTAGCACTCCTGGGGGACTTTTGTGTTGGGATGGAACAAAAGAACAGAAGCCAGTGTGGCCCATTGGGTGGGGGCACTACCAAGAAGGGGCCTTGGGCATGAGCTAAGAAGCTTGTGTTGGGATGGAACAAAAGAACAGAAGCCAGTGTGGCCCATTGGGTGGGGGCACTACCAAGAGGAGGCCTTGGGAGTGAGCTAAGAAGCAGGGAGGGGATCTCTTCTCTGGGGTCAGAAAAAGGTAAGGAGCTGGGCTGCTAACCCTCTACTCTCCTCTGCTGGAAGCTCTGGGGACATAGTCATTGAGGAGTTTACACAGCAGGAGCAAGGTGGGGCAGAGAGCCAGAAGGTTTTGGTTGCAGAGGGAGACAAGGAGAGCTGAGCACCTAGATCTGCTGCCCCTGCGCATGGGAGCCTCCACTGTAACACTCTAATAAATCCTTTTGTCCAGATGTGCCTGTCACTCTTCTCCATTTCCTCCCCCTGGGGAGTGCTGGGAATTATCCTTCCTTTCCAATTCACCCTCCATACCACTGTGATTATATTGTCCTTAGCAAAGACTTTTCCTCTGTGTGGCCTTAGACTTCTCTCTGGCACTGCTGCCTACACTCCTTGGTGGATCCTTCAGCTTTTTTTCTGGGCATGGCCATCCCTGCCCCACCTCATTACCCTACTCCTGGGATCATCCTACTGCCCCAACTATCTCAAGCACTAGTAGTAGTTTATAGTACTGCAAGAACCCCAGGAGTAAGATGAGAGGGTGGGGCCATGCCTAGGCCTGCATCTGATGCACACTAAGGTTGGGGAGATAGCAGGTGGCAAAAGGCCCAATGTGGGAGGCAGGTTTGCTCCCACCCTCACGTCAAGCCTACCTGCTCTCCCTGCTGCTACCTGTGCTTTTGGACCCCCATGAGACCCACAGCAGAGCAAGACCAGAGGTTTTGGCCTATAGACAACATGAAACACAAACACCAGGCTCTGTGCTAATCCGGATTGATATTCCGGAGGGGCAGAGCAGTCTGTTCTGGTCGTAGGTTAGGCTTTTGGGATAGGGAGGTTAAGGGGTATGAAATGGGATGAAAGCTTCTACTGGAAACCAAGTTCCTCCTCTTTGGGAGTTGGGAGTACATGTGCTGGAGGCAGGGCATCATAGAGACAGATGGGAAGAAAGGCCAATGTTCATCTACTTAGCTCTGCCTTGTACAGTCCTGAAGACATTCATCCTCATCTTCTTCATCAAGGACAGACTGTACTGTGTCTGCCAGGTGAGCCCACCACCAGTCACACAATAGTTTTGCCACTTTCCTTGGCCACCTCACTTGGAAAGCTCCTCTTCAGTTATTCCTTAGAAGTGCTGGGAAGTAAGAGCCAGAACAATCTCATTAAGGGCCAAGCTCTACTTCTGGTTCTAAAACCACTTAATATTAGGAGTCACGGGAGAGTATCTGTTTCTCTGTTGCAGGTAACTATTGAAATTAACTTCCTAAGACATGCACTTAGAGGACCCAATAATGTTAAAAATTCATGCCATTAACTGTATTCCTCAATCCTTTTGGCTCATTCCTCACAGGTTAGCACTTGCCCAGAATAGCTGCTCTCAAAGTACGGAAATCCATGATGTTCCTTACTTTCTCTAAACTTATTTATCTTCAACCATAACATAAAGTTTAAAATCCCATTAATTCTTAAATCTGCTGTTTTATGGGTGCTTTTTTCATGACAATAGTATCTTGGGAGTGGCTGGGCCCACTTGGTTTGAGGCAACAGCAACCACTCTTTCGAGATCCAGTCTCCTTGACTCTTAGGTTCTAGTTTTGATTTATTTATTTTTATTACTAGAAACTGAACCTAGGGCCTTTGCACTAAGCTACATTGAACTTGTGATGCTTC
Organism: Capromys pilorides; assembly: GCA_004027915.1. Taxonomy (NCBI): domain Eukaryota; kingdom Metazoa; phylum Chordata; class Mammalia; order Rodentia; family Capromyidae; genus Capromys; species Capromys pilorides. The sequence goes on along the minus strand of PVKN010016868.1, from coordinate 13,132 downwards.
TGTATCACCATCCCAGAGTGCTGGAGTTCCAGCTATGCAGTCTCCCAAAGTACTGAACTTCCAGAGCTAGATTCTAGCCCTTAAAGGCTAGTTTCTATTCTATTTTTTCCTATCTTCCTCCTAAACATTTGTTTTATACAGGGTCAGCTGTAGTTAAGGTACACAGCTGGCCAGGAGTGCTTTTGCAGCCTCATTCTGCAGCTTCATTTGTAGCTTAGCTACATTTGCAATTCAACAGTGTAGTGGTTGTCCATGATGACACAAGTAAGTTATAGGATGTTTTATTTGACAAAGGGGTTATGAAAGAAGCAATAAAGAGGCTGGTAAGGTTAGGACAGGCGCATTATTTTCTTCAAACTTCCAACAAGTGTTTCAACTCTGCAACATATTTTCTTGCAGATATTGTTTCTTTTAAGAAGATGGGTAAGCAGGTAGCTGTATGGTAAAAAGAGGCTACAATATTGTCATTATGTTGGTGGGAAACAAGACTAATATGAACAACAAAATGTCAGATGTAAGTATAATCTCTTTTGGCACATATCAAATTCCACCTCTGTGGGGAATGTCTACTAATGCTGTTTACTTGGAGAAGTTATCAGTGTGAGAAAGCAGAAAGGTCATGGATTTAAGGCTTCAAGGGTGCTTGGCCCTAGTGAAGCATCATTACACTTCACGAAAATTTATCCTTGTCTACTAATTCTAGTTTATCATTTTGTGGGTCCTTCCATTGTTTCTTATTTGTCCACACAAGTTTGCAGAACTATCCTCTGCTTAACTGATGATGTCCAAGATTTTAGATGTCTATGTTGTTTGAAAAGACTGAAGTCTTTAGAGTTGACAAACGAAACCTCAGTGAGAGGTTTAAAGGCAAGCAGAGAGCAGTCTTTTCCAGAGGACTATCTCTGGTTCTAAATATCAGGATATGAAAAAAGAACTTTTTTTTCTTAAAATACAAGATATCAGTATATTTGTTCAGATCAGAATGCAAACTGGTTACAATGTGAAAAGTACACTAATACTAATTTCTTTTCATACTACTTCAACTGCACTGTCTCTACTATTCAACATCACTTTTCTTTTTCGATAACCTTCCATTGGGCTACTGCAGGGTGGGAGGCGAGGTTCATCTGCTCACCACGCAGCACAAAGGGCTGAAATCTTCTTAGCCTCAAATTCTTTTTCATTTACTTGTCACCATTCATATGTGCACGACTATTTTTGGTACATGGTTTGTCCTTTTCTCTAGAAGTAACTTCACCTCTGGTCCAAGAAGAGTGTCCTTCCTCCCAGCTTTGCTGGGGTAGGGAATATACAAGCGGAGAAGGCAACTTTCCTTAGTTGAGTTGATGGCCAGGTTAATTTTTCTGCTTCAGTAGAATTTAAGGGATAACAGGGCTAACTTAGCCCAAAGAAGCTCCTTGGTTTGTCTTTAGGTGAGATCAGTCAGATCTCCCTCCCCAGCACCGCAAACAGACCCTCCTTTTCAACCATATTTACCACACTTCTAAGATTAGTCTTTTCAATCTCTTAATCAGTGAGTCTTGGACCTCAATATTTCACCCACTCAATCAATGTTTTAGAAGTATCTAAGCCTCTATTTTCTCAGATGGCCACTGGGTGTCAGCAGAGCAAATAGAACCAGCATAAAGTAAACTATTTCCCAAGCAGCAGAAATGGGAAATTTACTTCCAGATCCACCAGCAAACCATAATGCCCACCTAGCACTGGTACTGAGCCTCACGCTTTTGCTAGAAATTGTTCTTGGGAGTTAAGGTTTGACGGTCGTTATCTCATTCTATTACTTTCCTTAACATATTCTTCAGGGGTTAAAACCTGCTTGGAGCCTTTAAATACTCAGGCATCAAAAGTATTGTTCCTATCAATAGTTTGGGCCATCTCTGCCTAATCTCATAGGTTTACAAAATTTGGACTCTCCTTATCAACATTACCCTCCACCCCCAGGTATGTGGTTTACATATTTGGCCATTTACCTGCCTCTAGTTTTTGTGCATAGGGGTAAAACAAAATCCCCTAAAAGTACAATTTTAGATTGCATCTCACTGCTCATTGCAGTGCCTGGATATTTTCACTTTTTGCTCAAAGAGTCAAAAGACAACTATGGGAGGTGTGGTTCTATAGCATCTGGGAAAAACCTCAAAGGCCAATACAGCATATTCTTTACTGTTTCCTTATATTCACCCTCAATAAACAACTGGCTCCTTGGGCAAACCTTTCAGGACCCCTCCTATGTCTCAGGAGCTATTCTTATTCCCCAGTCTGTTCCTCCAACAAGTTTTCCTATTCTTAACCTCTGTTGGTCCTTAGAATTACCCATGTTGTACCTACTTCATGATTTTGCTGTTCTAAAATCTCAAGAGGTACGTTTGTTGGCAGCCCACTTGGGACACTTCCTGTTTCCAGGAGCTATTCCTATTCTTTATTCCCCTATTCTGATTCCCCATTATTTTTCTCCAATAAATTTTCCTACTCTTAAAAAAAAAATTGCTCATTTAGCCTAAGCCTGCTATGCTTACACCCTCAATATTTCTACACTTCCACAATGCAACTGCCCCATGCTAGTGCCCTGGAACAGTACTGCAAAATGAGTCCCCCTTAACCATGTTTATCACACTTCTAAGATTAGTCTTTTTAATCTCTTAATCACTGAGAGTCTTGGACCTCAATATTTCACCCATTCAACCAATGTTTTAGAAGTATCTAAGCCTCTATTTTCTCAGATGGCCACTAGGTGTCAGCAAATAGGGCCAGCATAGAATAAAGTATTTTCCAAGCAGCAGAAATGGGAAATTTACTCCCAGATCCACTGGCAAAGGATACTGCCCACCTAGCACTGGCACTGAGCCTCTAGAAGGACAGCATTAGTAGAGTTGCGGTGGGATATATGGGGAGTAACAGTTACCTCATAAAGAGTTCTCCAGTGTCCAGAAAGACTTAACCTTATTTAAGAAATGAGATTTCCAAGTTCTGTCTCAGACCACCAGAAGCACTCTTCAGGGCAAGGAACACTAAATTCATTCTTAAGTGCCATGGGATTGTTTCAAGGCAAATTTGAGGTTTTCATCAGAGGGCACTCTATTCCCTACTTCACCAAAAACTTAATGTTCTCAATGGGTGTTTAAAACAAGCCAGTGGATGTGATCCAGAATTGCTAACAGATTAGTAACTAGATCTCTAACAACCTGGCAGAAGGTTCTTTGAGGTGAGGGTCAAGAGGGAAGCTAGGAGTTAGCCAACATTTAAGTTAGAAATTGTCACACAATTTCTTATTGCTGCCCCTGAAAAGAAGTCCATCTAAGCCTTGGTCTAAGTTCCAGATTAAAGAACTCAGGAAAGAAGAATTATATTAATTTTGTCCCTGCAGAGAAATGCTCAAAGCTCTTAGGGGAAGGGATACTATTTTTCCCAATACTCTTAATCCCATGCCAGTCTTTGGTTACACTGTGGCTAAAGTTCTACTGCTTCATTAAAGATCTGGCCAGGCATAGATAAGCACCCTTAATTACTTTTCTCATTTCTGAGACAAAATAACCAACACCCAAAGTTAAAAGGACAGACTTAGTTGTCTGTAAAGGTTTCAATCCATAATCAGCTGATTCCAAAGTAGGGCTGCACACAAGCAAATATGGAAGATGGGCAACAGTTCATGGTGGTGGGAGACAGCAAAAGCAACAAAAGTGACATTTTCATGGCACCCAGAGGTTAGCAAAGCCACAAGGGAGGAAGGAAGAAGCCACTTTTGGTGCTTTATACTGTATTCAGGGTACCAGCCCTGGGCCAGATGTAGCACTCACATCCTTAATCCTAGCCAGAACTATGCCAATCAAAGGACTGATAGGCTAATCATGCACTTTTAGAGCCAACATCACACAACTCTAGATCAAGCCACCTCTGAAAACATGAGGATTCAGCTACCTATAACCAACCACATGAGGATCTGGGGGCAACACCTAGACACAAACCATGACCCCCCACCCATAGACTCATAGACATCCCTTTATGTGAAAGGCACTTAGTTCATCTCCAAGAGCTGTCAAAGTTCTAACAGTTTCACAATTACAGAAAAGTCCAAGTCCCAAGTGTCCTCTAAAGTTTAAGGAAAATTCTTTGAACTGTGAGCCTCTGTACAAATGAAAAGAAAGTTAAACACTTCCAACATTCAATGGCACAAGATAGGTAAGTCTGGGCGTGGTGGCGTACACCTGTAATCTCAGCGCCAGGGAGACTGCCAACAGGAGGATCATTGAGTCTGAGCTGTGTTGAAGACCCTGTACCAAATATATAAAAAAAGATAACAGGATTCCAAAAGTTACAAATTGTGGGATACAAAGGAATGGGACCAAAGCATGTCCAAAATCCAGCAGGGCAAACATTAAATCTCACAGTTCCACTTCCAGCATTGTAGGCAATCTGTAAGCACCAAAGTACTTATGTGGCTCTGCCCCTACAGCAGTTCCAGCAGTAGTAATTCCCATGGCCTTGACCATCCATATTTCTGGCTTCTCCAAACTTCTGGGGCCTCCATTGTATCTTTGGCTTCATACACTACTCTTGTCAGGCTCTTAGGGGCACACTGCCTGGCCTTCCAGGCCTTCTTCTGAAATGTAGGTGGAAGTCTTCCACGCCCAACTCCTACATTTGGCATGCGCCTAGAACCAGCACCATGTGGATAATGTCAAGGCTGCCACAGCTCAACCAGAAGCCAGGCTTCCTTCTCTCTTGGCTGTAGGCATCAAGTGTCTATGAACCAAATCCTGAAGAATAATTTCCCTAGGCTACCACCATTTTTGAAACAGTGTTCTGGGGCTCTCTTCTCAAAGTATTTTACTTTTGTAACTTTGAGGATGCACAGGGTGGTTTTCTGCTCTTTCTTGTGATGCCCTCAGGCCATGTTGTCTGTTCTGTTCCTTCTGAGTAATCAAGATCACCTCTGCTCTATCATAATAGCTTTACTGGAGTTTTCTTGCTAGCCAAACTCACAATGTTTTAAATCATTGTGGCCGCCTCTTTGCTCGATTCTCAACTTAGATCTGGCTAAAAGCCCCTAAGAGTAGTCGTGCCACTGTCTCAACATCCAGCTACCTTAAAATTACTTCTGCCAGATTAATTAACCTACCACTCTTATGCCTAGTTTCTGGACACAAGCAAAATGTAGATAAATTTTCTAACACACCACACCATACATGTCTGAAGTTCAACAGCCAATGCAGTCCTTGTCAGCAGAAACCTCCACACCTGGTCTTCACCAGCAGGATTTCTGTCAGCTTTGTGGTCTTCTGAGCTCTGACCAGAATTTCTTATAACAGTACAGCCTAAGGCATTCCAGTAGTATTTTTTGTAGGCATCTAAAAACCTTTCCAAACTCTTCCCGCAAGCCACTGCCAAACCACTCCTGAACCACGTGGTCAGGTACAATCACAGTAATGACCCCACTTCTTGAGTAACAAATTCTGTTATTTGTCTCTACTTGGGAGACAAAATACCTGACACTCAAAGTTATAGAAGGGAAAAGTTTATTTAGCTCAGTTTATACAGGTTCCAGTCCTTAATTGGTTGGCTGCAAAAGCCAGGGTGGTACATGGAAGAGGGTCAACAGTTCATGGTGGTAGAAGACAGCACAAGTAGTAACAGAGGGAATTTTTCGTGGTAGCTCAAAGGTAGCAAAGCAACAAGGGTGGGACAAGCTTTCTGTCCCTTATATTGTATGCAGTCTACCCACCATAGGGCAGGAACAGCACTCATCCTCTTAGTTCCAGCTGCAAATATGCCGAAGCAATCAGTGGCCTGATGTACTAATCACACACCCTTAATCCCAGTATCACACATTCCAGATTCAGCCACCTATGAAAAAATCCATACTGCGCGAGGGCTTGGGGAACATCTCACATAAATCATAACAGGCAAGATGCTGCTATTTTTTTCTACTGACTTCTCTCTTTGGAAGAGCTTTCTTGTCTCAAGAGCATTTTATGTTTAATCATTATCATTAAAAAGTCACAACATTTATTTCACATTTCATATTGTGTTTAACTTTTGAGGGGAAAAGATAGAGAAGGAGCAAAAATAGTGTGTCACTGCAGTCCCTAAAGTATATATGAAACTTCTAGTAATACAAGGATGAGATGAGATGGTTGGAAAATCAGGAGATTCTTTTACTTTCTACTTATTTTTATAATCATAATAATATTAACCTGGGAAGCACCTAGCCTATGGTATCTGGTAAACGCCAGTTACCTTTTCTAGCTGGTTCTCTATAGGCTAGGCTTATCCTAGCCCTCATCATCCTTCTCCTTCCAGGCATGAAGCTCATCTAGAAAATCAGGGACTGAAAAGACAGGACAGTGTGGGTAATGCAGTTGGTGACTATGTCTCTGCATCTTCCCCACCCAATGTGCCAGAAAGGGGCTGAGAAAAGAATTTCCCACGAGGCTTTCTTGGGGCCCAGCCAGCTTGTGCTGCACCTGGCTAGTGAACTGAAACTCTAGTGCACAGTCCTCTCTTTTTGGCGATGATAATCTAGGGGAAAGAAGAAAACAGAAAGAAGGAACAGAACAGGTTATTTCCAGGCCTGAGCTCCCAATTTCCCATTCCCAGTTTCTAGTCACCATTAGTAACTTAAAAGAGGCACTAAATAGGTTTCTGCCAAATAAAAAACAAAGTGTCACTTACTGTAGGGAAAGAAGCGCACACGCATGCTGATTTCACGAGCTGTCTTCAGGATTTCAACAGCCTGAAAAAAATATAGAAGCTTATACAAATGAAGACATGTAAACCTTGGCAGAATCACAAAAGGAGAAATGGGATGTGATACTCTAACCTCTGGGTAACTAACTACCAGCCACTTCCCCCTAGTACATTTCTCAAGGACAGATGCTTTTGTTACAGACTAGGCTAACCTTGTCCCAACTTGTCCAACCTGTCCTACCTGGGATGACTTCTTATATCAGCACAGCCCAACTGCCACGCTCACCTTGCTGTGCTCAATATCTTGGAAATCCACATCATTGACAGCCAGAACTTGGTCTCCTTCTTGAAGTCCTGCTCGATGTGCATCAGAATCAGGAATCACCTGAATGTGGTAATTTCAGAAGATTGCAGGTGAAGCTCAGTGTTAGTTGAGTGTAAAGTGCTATTGTTTTATTCTTTGACAATACAGGGAGATAGATGGCTTGTTTGCCAAATAGTTTTGCATGAGAAATTATTACTTATGCCTATCATGAATGTAACAAGTCACTGTTCTCTGGGCTCTGGGGTTTTAAGGATACTACAATCTGATAACACAGAGAAGCAGCTATTCCTACTGCCTATCAGGAACACACACCTTGGAAATGAAGATGCCTAGCTGTGAAGCCTTTCCTCCTCGGATGTTAAATCCCAACTGTAAGAAAAGAGCACAGAACTGGGGCTCAACATACAACACAAACACAAGTACACTGAGTAGCAGTATTATACAATGGCTCAGGTTGTGTGTTTGAGGGAGATGAGGATTTTCAGAAGTGTTTCCCAACCTATCCCATCAAACAGCCAACAAATCTAGTCTGGAGTAAGAGGCTCTCATAAGCTTACCTGAGCTCCAGGAGGCTTCTTAAGTGTGACAATTCGGGGTAGAAACTGGGTCAACTCATTGTTGTAGTCTGGGTGGTATACTCTCTGCAAGGCAGCAACTCCAGAAATCTTACTACCAGACTTAGATATCATATTTACCTTCTTCTGGAATACTAACGAATCATTCCCAAATCAGGAAAAGATAAGGTCACAGATTTAAGTTGGGTAGAACAAGTAACACCATTCAAATGCGTAATTCTTTAGCATGAGGACATATTAGAAACCCAGTAGCTCCCCACTTCTCACATTTTAGCAAAATGAAATGTAGGGCTCTGCGTTTTCGGAATTCATAGGTATAAACGGGCACTCACAGAAGCCTTTCAAAAGAAGTTCCCAATGTTTCTCTGTTGCTGAAAATTCATTTTTTGGCTAAAACATGGGTAACATTACCCTTCATTTAAGTTTCTGACCATGTCATCCTACTTTTCAAGCATCATGTCACGCTTGAGGTAAGAAGTTTTTAGGAATACAGTAGGTTCCCACCTCATGTGGTGGAATCCATGCTGGGGGATTCTCATAGGCAGGCAGGAACACCACTGGGTAGTCATCATAAGGAATCCGGCTGTCCATCCTGGGCAAGGTCCTGGAAAGAAAGGGTGAACTGAAGGAAAAGTGGTTCAAAAGGGAGTGCAGTATCCCAAGTTCCAGAAAGCAGCTGCAAAGTATCCAAGGCTGTCAGTCCACATTTAGGCATTAAGATTGGGAGGAGTTGGACATGGTGGTGCACTGTAATCCCAGCACAGGCAGAATTAGGTCAGGAGCTAGACCGAGCAAATTAGCATGACCCTGTCTCAAAAATTAAAAAGATTGGGGATGTACTTTAGTGGAAAAGAACACCTGGTTTCAATCCTCAATATGGGTTGGAGGGTGTAGATTAGATAAGGGAAAAAGTGATGGGGGGGGGGGCGAGATAGCTCAGCGGTCTAAAGCGCCTGCTTAGGCAACCGCAGGAACAGCGGTTTGATTCCCAGCACCACATGCTGCGCCAGCCAATCCCCCTCACCGTAGGATGTGCCGACCAGAAAAAAAAAAAAAGTGACGCTAGAGTACTACACTAGGAACATGATCTCATTTTTTGCAAACATCCTGCAGAACAAAAGTTACTGTCTTTATTCTAGAAAAGAGGAAAACAGGGGAGTGTCTACAAATATCTACTTTCTAAGTTTAAGGAAGCGATCCTAAATCACTGCACATCCTCTAGGGGTAATCAGTAACGATAGAGTCCCCACATCGGCTAAGCCACCTTTAGATTCTCTTTCCGCACACACCCTGCCCGAGACCCGCGCTCACAACCGCGTAAACGCCTAGGCACCTCGCCGGCACGCAAGCCTCCGCAGCCAGAGAACGGGCGAGTCGCCAATTCAGCTTGGGAACCGGAACCGGATGCTGCCTAGCGTCAAATGGGCGCTGAGCTGCGGGAAGGTTCCCGCCCCTTCCTAGTACGTCACCGCGCGCGCAGAGGGCGTGCTCCGCCTCCAGGCTGTCGGTGCGGCGATTGGCTGGCGCCTCTGAGACTGATTTGAAACTTGGCGGTTAAAGCTGGGTTTGGGACGTAGCGCCAGGAGACTGGGAAAGACCCGGGGAGAGGACGTTTAGTTTGGTGAGTTAAGGGGGTACCCTTAGCTCAGATTCTGCGTTTCACGTACCTTGGGGCTTTGGGGTTTTTGGCCGCTGTTTTCGTGTTTTTTTCTCTTCATTTCAGATACTGCTTTACACTTGACAGTGTCGGGCTAATGGGCCTATCCGTCAAGGCCAGATCAAAGAGAGAATAATCTCTGGAAGCAGCGATTACAATGGGGAGGACCCTCCTATCCCTGCAGTTTTACGACATACTTTAGCAAAATTTTCCCTCCTTTCGCGCCCCCCCTCCCTCCACAGAGACGGTGTTGCGCTGGGGTCATGAAGGAAGAGGTGAAAGGAATCCCTGTAAGAGTGGCACTGCGATGTCGCCCCCTAGTCCCTAAAGAGATCAGCGAGGGCTGCCAAATGTGCCTTTCCTTCGTGCCCGGGGAGCCTCAGGTGCGTAGCAGAGTCCAGGACTTCTTCTCAGCACTTGGGACTAAATGGCAGTGAGGGGCGTGGTCTAGCCTTTTTTCTCCTAACACCTTGTCCCTGGCCTTCTGCAGGTGGTGATTGGTAATGACAAATCCTTTACCTATGATTTTGTGTTTGACCCCTCTACTGAACAGGAAGAGGTCTTCAATACAGCAGTAGCACCGCTCATAAAAGGCATATTTAAAGGTGAGGCGATCTAGTTCACCTGTGTTTCTTGAGCATGTAGTTTGCGCTGGGTACAGTGCTAGGGTTCTGCAAATCCAGGGATGAATGAAGCATGATTCCTCTTCAGAAACCCCACACTAGCTGCGCAGGCTGGCACGCTCATTTAATCTCAGCAGGAAGATCACCTGGAGTTTGAGGCCAGCCTCAAACACTTAGCGAATTCGTGATGCTGTCTCAGAAATCCAAACCAAACCAAAGCAACACAAACCTCCCAAAAAGTTAGCAGCCTAATAACAGTTGTGAAACCAAATAAGATTTGTGGAAGTCTCAGTAGCCTTGAAACTTGTTTCATACTGTGTTTGCTTTCTGTAGTTCTATCTTCTGTTTGTACATATTTTTGTTTGTCTTGGAGCATCATTAGAATATAAGCTCTTTTGGTCGGTGCAGTTGCTGCTGCGTGTGCTAACCTGCTTTAATGTCGAATACCATAGCAGGGTTCTAGAGAAGACAGTAGCCTGAGAGATGTATAGTTGTTATGTTAGTACAGTGGTTATTCAGAATTCAAAACAGGTTCATTTAAAAGAATGATGGCACTAGCCTTAAAGTTGAAAAATATATTTGCATCTAATCTAGTGTAATTTTGAACTAGATCCTTTTTTTGTAAAGGACATTATTGGAACAGCTGGCAAAACTGGAATGGGATTTGAGAAATAGATTTTAACAAGTGGCAATGCAAATTTCATTAGTATGATGGTTGTACTGGGTGTCATACTTATAGTTTTAATTAATTAATTGTAACGATTGAGGTTAAGGTGAGAATAGCCCATCTTAAGTGTTTCTTTTTTAAATCTTATCACAATTGTAGTTGGGTTTATTTGCCTTTAATTTCAATAAAAGAATTTAGTTTATATGATGAATGAAAGCCCAGGTAATGAGTTATCTGGATCTCCTGATAAAACAAAAATAAACATTTTTACTGGAACTAAACTGAAACAAATAGACTTTGGGTCTTAATGGAAACAGTACTGTATTATGTTGATAATGACAGAAAACAACCACTGCTCAGTTGCGTATTCCATTTAATAGTCTAGAAAACACAAACAGGAAAACAAAACAAAACAAAATCACTATCCTGGTGGATAAACATCAAAATGTTTATAATGGATATCTTGATCTTTTCCTATGCACTTACTTAAACTTCAGTTTTAATTTTTTTTCAGTTATTATGAACATCTTTGAGTAGATGATGCTTTATCTATGCTCTGTAAAAGTTAAGGAGGGGCCTGGGAGATAGTTCAGTGGAATAAGTGGTTGTCTGGCAAGTGTAAGATCTTGAGTTCAATCTCTGGTACTGCAAAAAAAAAGTAAATAAAAATTAAGAATATGTATCATGTTGAATCATACCAAAATGATAATTTTTCTGTGAGGAACCACATAATATGATCTGAGTACATTCTGAGTTCAAGTAGGGAATAGTTTTATCAATAATAAAAAAACTCTTGCTGCCTTTTCAAATGAAGATTCTTGATCAAAGAAATAGAAGCCCAAATCCCCTCACTTTATACAGCTTCTAAGTCTTGCTCAAAATAGACAATTATAAATCTCTGAAAGACAATGGCTCGACCACTATCATTATCTTAGTCATATCATTAACTATTAGACTTTGTAGCTTTTAAGAACTATGAGGAGGGCACAATCTGAGGTTGGTATTCTTCTTTGCTTATTTTGAGCAGTGTGACAGTCCTGGGATTCATAGAATTTTTCTTTGTGTTTACTATTCCTAAGAGATTCAGTTTTAGCCAGCCATGGTGGTATATACCCGTAATCCCAGCACTTTGTGGGGTGAAGCAAGAGGATCACTGAGTTCAAGTCTGAACTACATAGTAAGACCCTGTTTCGAAAGAAAGAAAGAAAGAAAGAAAGAAAGAAAGAAAGAAAGAAAGAAAGAAAGATTCTTAAGGCTGTAATCTCAATTTTGTTAGAATTGCTGAAGGAAATTGAATGTATTGGTCGAATGAAGTGTTACTATGGATATGGCCTCTATTTTGCCAGGATATAATGCAACTGTCCTGGCCTATGGGCAGACTGGTTCTGGAAAAACTTATTCAATGGGAGGTGCATATACTACAGAGCAAGAGAATGAACCAACAGTTGGGGTCATTCCTAGGGTAATACAATTGCTCTTCAAAGAAATTGATGAGAAGAATGATTTTGAATTTACTCTGAAAGTATCTTACTTGGAGGTAAGTGATTTATCTTTAATTATTTTGAATTCAAATTACTTTTGAGTAGAAAAATAAATCCCCCAGTACTTGGGAGGCTGAGGCAGGAGGGTTGCTGCAAGTTCAGGCCAATCTGGGTTACAAAAATAAGTGCAAGGCTAGCCTGAACTGCGTCATGAAACTATGTCTTAAAAAGACAGGAAAAAAAGGAAGGAAAGAAAGAAATCCAAATCAGACTTTTCTGGCATGATTCATGCCAGAATAATAAACTGTATTTTTAGTAAATTACCTCTTAATAAATTGATAGGAAAACCTTGGCTCAGCTGGATCTCGCTCCTATTCTTCTTACTAAAATAGTCTATTAGTCTGTTTAATCAGATTTTTACAGGAATTTGCATTGCCATATTGCAAATGATAAAAATCCTTTAATTCTAGTTTGACCTCTATTACTGATTCACTATACAGTATGCAGAAAACTATTTAATTTTCCTTCATTGTTTTGAGATTTAATTTATAACCACCTGCTTCATGAAGAATGATTTTACAAAATGAGATGAAATACTGAGCTTTATGGAAGTAGAATGTGCTTATTCCGCAGATATTTATTGAGCATCTGCTATGTGCCAGATACTCTTTTAGGCACTTGGGTATATCACATACTTGGAAGACATCAGTGGATCAAACAGATAAAAACCCTTCACCCTATAGGAGTTTGCATTCCTGTGTATATCAGCATACAAGTCGACTGGCCAATTATATCTAACTTGTTGTCACCAAAAAGACATTTAATTTAAGCATGTAATTATAAATTATTTGTAAATACTTTATCCTAAAGTTGAATAATTAAATAATTAGAAATTAAATAATTAAAAAATAACTTGGTTACCTAGCATATTAGTGGCTTCAACAATAATCTCATTTAAATAGTAGTGCCTATTATTTGCTAAATTATGTTTGAGGTACTTAGAATTCTGCCTGCTGTTGAAGTACTAGCTTCTACTTCTCCCTTTTTCTTCCCTTGCTCTGCACTTCTATCATTCCCTCCTTCCATATGTCCAAAATGTAAG
>PVKN010016867.1:7500-17653 GCA_004027915.1 Capromys pilorides | reverse complement strand
CAGAAGGAAGCCTCTCTAATATTTGAAGATCTGTTTCATTCAGAGTCTGTTTACTTAAAATTAAAATTTACTTTAATTTCAATAAAATGAAGTTAAATAGGATAAAAGTGAATTTGTAAATAATCTGAAGTTTGAAGTTACTAAATAGCTATTCTCCTTTGTCACTACATATAGAACAAGAGAACCAAACTCCAGATGTGGTGAAGGAATGTAATTTGTGCTTACAAGTTCTGCATCCTTGAGGTCAAAGGGGTTCCACATGGTTTGGTTGCTTGTTTATGCTGGACCATGAAAATGGAGGCTTCTGTGGGGCACTGGCTAGGCCACCTGAGACTCCTGAAGTCAGTTGAAGTTGAATCAGTGTCAGATTGTAAGTCTAGGTGTTTTGTAATGAACATTTCTTGTACCCCAGATGAAAAAGATTGTTTATCAGATCCTTAGAGGCCAAAAGACACCAGGGGACTTGAATGGCAATGAGAACAACAACCCACTTACCCCAATTAACTGCACCTCCATGGCTGTTTTATGGGAGCAAGTCAAGTCCTTTTCTTCTGTGAACCCGAAACTGGAAAACCTAGAAGTTTCTATTGTTGTGCCCTCTAGCCTTGCCCTCATCTGGTGCCAGTGTTTCTTGTTATCGATTCCAGCTCTTGACCTTGAGACTAGATGTGTGCCAGATCACTTCTCTGGCAAGAGCAGCTGTTACTTTTGGCCCACTTAGAGGCTGTTTAGGTTTTAGTAACTCTTCAGTGAGATCATTTTGTTTATCTTTTGAATGTTAGGTGACTAGACCTTTGAACAATTGATATTCTTTTTCCCCTATAACTATAAACTGGAGACTTCACTCATGTGGGTATGGTGTGTTGGAAGACCAGACTTTTATTCTTTGTAACTTCCCATATAATCAAAAGAGCCTAATGAATTCAAGTTGTCTATAACATTTTGTGTGTTTCTGAGTTGAAACCAAATTCCCAAATAACCATGTGAGCAATACATAATGAAATTCAGGCAGAGGGGCTCTATTTTCCCACTGTCATAAAAGAGAATCTTAGGAGTGACCTCCTGCGTTCTCCTCTCTGTAGATTTAAGATGACATAACACTTAGCACTGATGCACAGCAATTTAGGTTACAAATTATTTTGCAGACACTGAAGAAAAATAATGGTTGAATTAAGTTTGACTGGAAATGAAACATACAGAATTATATGAATTTGCATTCTACCATGTTAAAAACTACATGGCATACTCTGTGGATTAAGGCTTAATTGTGGAGATGATACAATAAATGAGTTCTTCATACTTTCACATGAGAACTTAGGTACAGTAAGCAGAACATAATTATTCCAATTGGAATTTGGCCAGGAGTTGAGGATTAAAAATGCTTAATGTTATGAAAAGTTCCATGGGATGTTTAATGACTAGAAATAGCCAGAAGCTTAAATTTACGGCATCCAAAAATAGTACCCTTAGCAAGATTAGCTTACCCAGGTCATGCTGGGGCACAGTTTGGGCAATGGTTAAAAAAATCCATTTATTGAATCATAAATGTAATTCCTAGTGGCTCTAAGCTGAAAGATCGTATTTGAGTACTACTTTACCGAATTTTAACAGCATCATTGGAGGTAGCATCCTACTGGTGCTCAATAAATGCACAATAATAAGAGAACTATTGCATAGGCTTTAATGGTAATGAGGACATTTTGTTCAGAAGAACAAGGTCCAATGTTGACTTAAGAGCAGGTTGCTGTTGTGGTTCCACTTGTAATGTGATTTCAAAGACAATGAAAAGACATAAAACACCACCTCATGTTGTTTTCTGGTGTTTGCCATTTCAAAAATGAAATGATGTTCTCTTCAATGCAAAGCAAATGTACTTAAAAGTTAATACATAGAACATAGATATCATATAAATCATAATGAAACATGAGTTTTTCATGTGGTGTTCTAAGAAGTTTTGGGCAAACTGGAAATTAAAGCATTTTCCTACGACATTGGGAGGATAGACTTCTTACGAAGGCAAAGTTGGTGGAGAGGAAAGGCAGAGATCAAGAAAGATCCTCCAGGCCCATTATTATGGGGTGATTCATTAATCCCTAAAGTTCGTATGTGGAAGCCTTAATGCTCAGTATCCAGAATCTATATTTGGAGATATTGTTCAAACAGGTAAAGGAGGTAAGGAGTTATTAGTACGTGCTCTACTTCATTCTAATTGGCATCCTAGTAAAAAGAGAGTAGAACAGACATGTTCAAGGGTGACCACACAAGGACAGAGAGATGACCATGTGTAAACCAGGTAAAGAAGCTTCCTGTAGATACCTTGATCTTGAGCTTCTATCCTGTGATCCAATAAGTGTGTTGTTTAATTATCCCCCACATTATTTTGTAAGTGTAAACTTAGCAAACTAAAACATTGTTTTTCAGATGAAATATATAAAGAATAATAGTAAGATTCGCTAGGTTTTGAAGATGAGATTTATATTAAATGTGGTTCTAATCTTTTTTGGGTATCTCTAAACCCAGGGAAAAACACTATGGGTCAGGTCTATCACCTCATACTGGTGTTGTAAGGCACAGTTTTAATAAATTCAAAATGTTATTTGGGTATATCTAACACAAAGAGAAGCCATGATAGGAGAAGGCTGACTAACAGGTCAAAGTTATGAGATATATATATATATATATATATATATATATATATATATATATATAGACAGATGGAGAAGCTCTGGTGTGACAGTAAGACATGCCTTGCATGTAGATTTTCCCGAAACCTTGTGTGTTCTGAGGTGACTGGACTTGGGTTGTGTGATACTGGAGTTAAGGGTGTATGATAAGTAAATCAGTTTAGCATTGTTTGGGTTTGGGTAATGGAAACTCCCACCCAGAGTGTAGGTGGTACCAATCAGTGGGCTTGTAGCCTGGATGGGCTATGTAGATGGACTATGCTGCTGCTGCTTTCTGCTTCTTGTGCCATGAGCTGTTTCTTTTCTGTGCTACCCCTCTGCCATGCTACTCTCCCTTGGAACCAGCCTACTATGAAGTGAAACCCCTACAAACCTTTTCTCCTTTAACTTGTGGATGTTGGGCATTCTATCTAGAAATAAGAAAAGTAACTAAGACAGTTATTGTCAGTAGGGTGACCAGAGATAATGATTATGTACTGCATATTGCAAAAGGCCAGAAGAAAAGATTTTGAATATTTTCCTCATAAAAACAATTAAAATCTGAATACATAGATACTTTAAACCTGAGGTAAACATTTCAGCTTATATGTGAATCAAAACGCCACATGTTGCCCCTTTAACATGTACATTTTTTGTGTTCTTATGTAAAATCTAAAATTAATTGTAAAAAGAGAACAGATGAGGCAATGATCAAAAATTAAGCTTGAAAAACTAATTGTGGTGCTGGCAAGACAGGTTAGCAGACTAAGCGCCTATGTACGCAAGCACAGGGGACTGGAGTTTGATCCTCGGTATTACATGGCATATCAGCCCCGCCCCTAGCATGCTGACCCAGTGACAGAGTTTAGGCGTGGTGGCACATGCCTGTATCTCAGCTCTAAGGAGGCTGAAAACAGGAGGAGCTCTAGGAGTCCAAGCTGCATAGTGAGATCCTGTACCAAATACATTAAAAAAAAAAAAAGTTTAAAGAAAAAAACTAATTTGGTACTTAATAGCCTTACTACTAAGACAAAGTCCAATGATTCACATGTGGAACCCATGTTGGCTGACTTATCTCTGACACTAAAATGGGGTACATGCATCTTCACTGCTTAGAAATCCAGGATAATAGGCCATTATGATGCTCTGTTGGATGCTTCTGATGTAGTAATAAAGATTTTGAGATAATTTTTAACATAGGCTTTGAGACTGTGAAAATGTTGATGTTAGCAAGCACTAAAGGACTTCTTGCATTCATAGTTTGAAATATAAGTGTAAAATAACTACAGTGACAGAAAGTTAGAATATGCATGTTTAAAATCAGTATTAACTGTTAGTAACAGAGCTATAGCCTTTTAACACAAATTGTTGATGTGCTCATGTGGAATCTAGAGTCTTGAGGGCAAGGATAATTTATACTTGTCAAATCACTGAGAAAATCCTAACTATGTGGAAATGTAAATATTCAGTATTAGAAAGGGTAATTAAGGATAGGCTAAATATTTACCAAGTTCTTTTCTTTTTAAGCTACAAATAAGATTTATCTAGTTGGTTCCAGTTTTCTAATAAGAGATGGGCTGGAAAACGATAATGAGGAGCATAATGTTTTTCTTTTCCTGACCAAAATGTATCTCACAACTCATGAAATGTAGTCCCCTCTTATTGCACTTTTAAAATTTATTCTGCAATTATTTTATTTTGCCAAGATATTGCTAAAGCGATTTAGTTTGTGTTGCATCAAGAGTATCAAAGGCATCATATTAAATATAAATACAAGAAACAAAGTTAGTAACAAATTAAGGGATGGGTAGAGTGTCTACAGCAGATTAAAATGTTCAAGTGTTCAAGTAATTCTAATTGTTACTTTTTTTTTTTTTTTGTCTGTAGAGGCTTTATTGAAGGGGAGAGTAGTAGAGTTTGATTGCATCATAGAAACACAAGCATTATATATTAGCTAAACATATCTATTCAATATTCCTAGGCTTTCAGCCTTTTCAGCACTCTTCCAGTGCCTCCTGCTGTCTATTTCTACCTTGATGACCAAGGCACAGTAGGGCACCTTGACTGGGCCCATAAATGAACTGGTCACTACATAAGGAACTGTACGTAGCGCATACTTTATGATACTCTGAAATGCTCAAAGAAACTCAGCTGGATGGCTATGCTTTTATTTCCATGAGTCTTGTGTGCAGTTCTGTAACATAGAACTTAAAACTGTAGTACTGTACAATACAATCAGAAACAATTATGGTATTGTTATTAACAAGATGTACTGTGCAAAAACACATTGAGGCTCTATAAACAAGATGTCACTGTGGAAACTGCCTGCAACCAGGATGGGATACCAAGCATCCAGGCTCCTGCACCTCTGCTGAGTCCGCAGGGAGCTCCGGACTATGGTCTACACCTCCTCCCCACAGTCCCTGAGCAGCGCCTGGGGTGCAGTCCTCCACGGAGATATCCATGGCCCTCTGCTCTGGGAAGCTCTTCTCCTCCTGCAGGACCAGCTCGGTTTGGGCCTCCGGTTCTGCTGTTGCCCTTGCAGGCTCTAGCCCTCCTACCTTGAGAGGCTCGGTCTCCTCCCCACATACTCAGGTGCCCTGCAGCGTGCTGCCTTTTGCGCTGAATAAGGGAGGGAGGGTCAAGCAAACAATTTCCATTACCTTTTTCCTCTAACGAAGGCAGCTAGAGAAGCCAACGGGCACCTTTGCCCCACGGAAGAACTGTGGGTCAGCGACGATGCCCCGCGAGTTCCCTCGCTGCCCGGCTGCACTGCAATTCTTTCTCCTACACAAACAGAAAAAGAAAGGGGGGCCTGAACCTAGCATTCAGGGGTCACCATTTTAAAAAGCAGATTCACAGAGAGCCCTATTGTGAGGGAATTGTTGTATCAAGAGGGTTTTATAAAGGTTTATCTTTTAGGAATTCTTTCGTTTCCTCTTTTTTCTCCATCACTTGCTCTTGAGGAAGTTCTCAAAGGAAGCTATCACTCCTGAGAGGACAGTTTCTAACTATGGTTGGTCCATCATTTATGATCCGGGCAGGAAAACAGAACCATGCTAAGTTTTTCAGATAGAGGCAATTTAATACATGGGCTTGAATTAAATTAAATTAAATGAGGGAAGCTAGAAATTAGAAACATTGGGAAGCTGTTTTCACATCAACAGGAAAACAGCAGGAGGTATCCTTTTCGCAGCTCAGAAAGGAGAACCACCTTTGAAATACTAAATCCTTGGTGGGAACTGTGCTGCCATATCTCTGACCGCTGGGGGAGAAGTTTCTCCAGTGGCAGTCAGAATCACAGAGTATGGAGACACTGTCATGGGTGCCGATCAAAGGAGACTGAAGCAGAGAGCATAACCCGACTCATCTTCTTTGTCTCTTTGCAGTACGCTGCAGGTACCTCCCGTTAGCCAAGCTCACCAAAATCGATTTGGAAGAGGTGTTTGGGTAGTGAGGTTCCCACACATGGAAACCAACCAAAGCTAGGCAAATAATTTGTGCACAAAAATACAATTGCTTTTGCTTGTCCGTGCTTTTTTTATTTTTATTTTTTTTAAATTTAGTTTAACTTGATTCCCTTAAGTCCATGGTATAATGTAATTCACTTTGAGCCCTCATGAAAATTGTAGATCTTGTTTTCTTTTGCTATGGGGTATTTAAAGGTACAGTTACAGTCTTTCTGGGTATCAGATCTGGAAATGCACTGAATGCTATTATGGAAATGAACATGGGTGTGGCAGGGGTATGCATTTTCAAGGGGTACCTGTTGTGCACATTTGAGTTTCAGACCCACACTCTGAACATTTTTCAGAACATCAGCTCCCAACTAGTTACATGACATTTCAACTTTGGCAATTCTGTACTAATGAACTCCTTTATTTCTGCCTGTCTCATTAGGACACTCCATGCTTTCCAGAAATACAAGTGAAGTTTAATAGAGATAGAGCCATTCCACTGGCACTGCTATGATCAAGAAGCTACAATCAATCTTATTTCCTTCAAGCATGTCATAAAAAGGCCCTTTTCCTTCTGATTAGCATGCTTGAGCACAGTTCAAGCTGATGCCTTGCTTGAAGTCATTGACTGTAGGGCTACAGCACCTACTCCATGTGATAAAACGACATAAGGCATAGGAAGTGCTCATTACAATCTAATTAGTTGGGGCTTTTCATTTCATTTTATGTCCTGAACTGAACCTGATTCAATATGATTCTGAGCTGGAGTTTATCATGTCTTCTCCCTGACGTGCAAGTTCATGGTGTTTGCTCGATAGAGTCCACAGTTAGAGAAAAGATATCTCTCTTCTTGCCGCCCCCTCTCTCACCCTTTTTTTACTTCTCCCTAGGTACTGCTTAAACAGCAGGTTGATCGTGTAAAGCAACAAAAGTCTTTTCTATGATATTTTTTCCTGCGAAGGATCATAATTTAACTCAACACATAATTGAATTGTTGAAATATTTCAAGAACTTTTGGCCATCATACCCAGCTGAAGTTGGTTTCACTTACTCATAGGCTTGTTTTCTTATAATGCTACACAAGGAATATTCCTGCTTTTGGCATGCGTTCCAAAGGTAAAGAAAAAAAAAACTGGGTGTATTTTGATGGCCAACTTAAATTATACTGAAGAATTCTTAAATACAAGGTGTCTTTCATTTTTAGGCTCTATCTATGACTTTCTGTGTTTTAAACTAGTAGGTAGATTACATGTCTTTTACTTTGAGCTCAGTGATTTATGTTTGATAAAAAGAAGATACTGTAACTGTCTTGTATCTTTTCTCTTTTGAAGGCATCCACATTGTTGTTTGGTTCCTTACTTTTGGCACAGTGGAGATTCAGGTAGCTGCTTTATCAATCTGTCATAACAAGGTTAAGAATATAGACCAGATTTAGTCAGTCTCTTGTTTAAATTTTGACAATGTTGAATATGGGCAATATTCTTATAAAAAACTCAAGAATGTTTTGGTTGCCACTTATAAGAGCTTTAAAATTTGTTGCATTGAATGGGAAGCAGAGACTTTTTATACTCCTGTCATAAAACACCTTAGGCTTTTGCTAAATTAATGTCTCTTGGTTCCAAGCCATCTCATAGCAAGCCCTTCTGGAGCTTCAGTAATGAAATCATTCTGAACACAGCAAATATCTTCCCATTACTATATTCACTTTTCAGATCACATTAGGAAAATGATCATACATACTCAATGTCTTTGTTGAGGGCATATGTTCAGAGGACAGGTAGCAAATATGCATATTCCCCAGATCTCCCCCTTCTTTTCCCCACCCTGCTCTGCCTTTTCCTTTAACCAAGTTCTTCTCTTAAACAGTGTCTTGAAACTCCTTATGACTCAGCTGATATATTCCTAGATCAATCATGTTCTAGCTAAAAAAAATTCCTTTATGATAAAGACAGTTAATTGAATTGATTTGAATTTTTATTTTTTAACTGGTAAACATCATATATGTTACTGACAACAGTCATACTGTGATTTGGATATTTTGAGCCTATTTATTAAACTACCCCCTTCCAAAACCTAGAAAATAGTAACATTTCTATAATAGTCATTTTGTCACTTGCTGGAGAAACTTAGCAAATATCTGCTTTATTTATTTATGTTTTATATCTTAACTGGTGGTTCTCTGTTTATGCAATAACTCATTGGAAGCTTGTGGTTAAGTGGGATGTAACCTTTAATTCAGCAATTGCTAGCACTTTTTTATGCCAGGGAGAGGTCCTGAAAATTTCTGCAGGCCTTAGACTTTTAATAGGGAATCTTAATTGTTCCCTTAGTACTTAAAAGCCATCATGACATCTGAGTTATATACGTTTCTTATGTATAACCTTCAGTTCAACATTGAAGGAGGGATTCATCCCACATTACATACAAGAAGAGGAATTGAGAACTTTTTTTTTTTTTACTTACATTGTCAAGGATTCTTAAGGGATTGGTTTTGGTTAATTAGCAATTAGTAAAATGAGCATCAAGCTCCTGATAAAATATTGTTAGGGAAATTGGGAAACAGAAGGTTACCCAAGCCACTAACCCACTCTTCAGGGAAGAGAAGGAGGTAGGAAGAGAGGGAATAGAGGAACCAGAGGAGCCCATGGCGCTGTATACTACTGTGGCTCCCTTGTCCTCTAGCATATTATCTAAGACATTCACTTTTCTGCCCTGAAGCAGAGTTCTGAGGCCCATGAGACTGGAATGAACTCAGAAATTATGACTTGATTAAAGACTACTGAGATGTTCATATTGGAAATAGAAAATGATATTAACAAAATCTATGTCCTTTTTGTTTACAAAAGTAGTGCAATTAACTTGCCATCATTTGCATCTGAACTGATGTCAGACTTGGGCTACCTACACCCTGGAAGAAGCCCTCCCGTGTGCTAGACCTTTGCATGTGAGCTAGGGGTGGAAGTCCAGGCAGTGAGAGCTGAGCCAAGCCACCTGGCTCACTGAGTCTGACCCAGTGACCATGGCATCCCTAGGGCACTGAACGTGACCAATGTCACTGCATAAATCAGTGTGTCTCATCATCCATGTCTTAAGGGCTAGGCATGTAATAATTATCCTACTTAGAGCCATAGAATTGAAAAAAAAAAAAAGAAGAAAAAAATCCTTATAAAGAACAGGCCAATTTCAATGAATGGACTGTAATTTGAGAACACAGAGAGTTTATCTGTTATAATATAATTCTTTAACTTATTGATATTGAAGTACAAGAGTTTTTCTTTAATCTTTGTTGTTGTTGTTGTTGTTGGCTAAGCCTGCCCTGAAGGTGGGGCTGGTGCAGTCTCGCTCTTGCCTAAGCTTGCCAAAGCAGGCACTCTAGTCCACTGAGCTATCTCGCTGGCCCCTTTTCTTGAATCTTGATGCTCACACTTCTACAAGATGGAATTAGAGACATGGAGAAATGGAATGAGTCAGGAAGTACCCTGTGGATCAACAGCTGATAAATGAGTACATATTTTCCTCATGTGATTGTCTCGGGTAATTTTTGGCCCTGTTCTGATGGAATTTATGAGATATGATTACATGTTTAATTATTATTAAATGCCAGTTTATATGGGATTTCATGTAATAATGATATTTTATGTCAATTTCTTCATTATCTTTTTGATTCTAATACAGTAGCAAATGGGTATAGGAGACAGCCATGGGTCAGACTTCTGATCCTATACTTTTTGATCTTCTGATCTTGTCACCTTAATTCTCTGTCCTTCATCAACCTCAATGTCCCTCTTCTACAAAATGGAAGTATATTTTTTGCCTAAGTCTTGCAGTATTATCTCCATAGTATATTGCATGCAAAATACATGAGAAATAATACATGCTCAGTATTACTTTCTTTTCGCTTCCTTTCATGCCTAATTTTTGTTAACAATTATTTTACACTGGTTCTGCTGCTGTAACAAAATACTCAAGACTGGGTAGTAAATAAACATTAGAAATATATTACTCATGGTTCTAGAACCTGGAAAGTCCTTG
>PVKN010016867.1:0-2500 GCA_004027915.1 Capromys pilorides | reverse complement strand
AGGTTGGCCTCCCAGCCCCTAGATATTCTTGTTCCTAGCATTTTCTCACCTGCGCGAATGATGAGGCATCATTAGTATGAGTATTTGCATCACTTCCAAAATCTTAATTTACTCATCCTTTGTCACCTCTTATGACTTAATTCATCTGTATTAAATTTATGGAGTATTTTTCCCCTTTAGAAGTACGAACTCACTGACTACATGAGTCATCTTTTTCCTTCATCTTCACTCAGTCTGATATTCGAAAGGCACAAAAATTCAGTATTGGAGTCAATTCCTCTGAAGAAACCTGCATCTGTTTTTTTTCCCCCATTCATTGTTGTATGACAAAACTAATCCTGACATGATGCAAATGTCTATCTTATTTGCTCCTTATTTATTCATTCACATGTTTATATAACACATTTCCATAGAGCTCCCACTCTTCTTAGTCAAGGATAGATCAACAAACGTGTGAAATGACATGAAGTTTTATGAACCTTACATTCAAAACTCCTAGATTTCCTTTCCACCATAGTGAAACTGTTTTCCATTGTTTCTTTTCACCTGGACTATCCTGTATACGAGCTCCCCTTTATCTGGGGCCCTGTCTATCAGCTATGGAGATGCAAACAGAGAATCAAGGAAAGATGTGCTTTCTTGATTTCCCATCATCCAACATAAACCCAACTGCACACACGCCTGATTGTTCACCTTCTATTTATAGGATAATATATATATATATATATATATAATTTTTTGGTACAGAGTCTACTGGGTCTCACTACACAGATTGGACTTGTAGTGATCCTCCTGTTTTCAGCCTCCCAAGTGCTGGGATTACAAGTGCACACCACATCTCAGAGCTCCCTGGGGGTGGGGCCATCAGAGTTTGTGGTGCTGGGAATCGAACCCTGGTCCCTGTGCCTGCCTAAGCAGGCAGAAAGAGATATTCTTTGAATATGCAGGAGCTGGGGAGATAGCTCTGTGGCACAAGTGCAACCCTAGCAAGTTCAAGGTTGTGAATTTGAACCCTAGGCCTCCAAAAAAAAATGAATATGAATTTCTCTTATGGTGTCTTTTAAAGTTATAGTCTTCAGTAGTTTTGTATGTGTGCCATGGATTTCCTCCTCCAACCCAGGCCTGCTCGCAGGTAGGAGTGCTAAAGCTTCTGTAAATTAAGAAAAACCTCTTCTGACCTCATTGTTCTCCCAGTCTCTTGTGTTTCTGCTCCCTACAAAGCCAACTTTCTCTCAAATCTGCCTCCCTTTCACTTTATCTCTTTCTGTCTTATGTTCCACTCACTCTGCAGGCTTTCAATCTGGATTTCCTCTTCCTCACTCCATTAAAACATCTGTTTCATGAGGCACACCTTTGTCTAGTTTTCTTAACATCAAATTCCTCTGGGTTTTGCCCTAGTTTTTTGGGTATCCTTCCTCATTTTCAACAGCTCTTTCTTCCTTCTTCCTCATTCAAAATTTGTACTTCTGGGGCCAGGCCTTCTTCATCTTTTGATCTCCCTTGGTGGTTGTTAGTGCTAGATGTTCACATTTGTATTTCTTACTCTGATTTATTCCATGAGGTCAAATACTTACTGCATAATCTGGATGGCCCCTGGGATAGATGCTGGACAGCTAGTCACCATGGTCTTCACATGTTTAAGACACAAGTGTTTATTTTTCCTTTGGCTAAGCCATCTTCTTTCACAATCTTCCTACTCTAATAAATGGCCCAGAGGTCCTGTGTTTTAGACAAAAATCTCAGGAAAGCCATTTGACTCCTCTTTCTTCATCCTCTAAAACCAATCCTTGGGGCAACTTTAGGGTCATTCTCTGAAATGTAATTCTAATCCCTTCACATATACCTACGTCCATTTTTTCCCTCCCAGCCTATATTATGATTATTTGCCTGCCTGTGTCTTGACTGGTCTCCTTACTTTCAGTATTAAAATAATCCTATCAATATCAGTCCTTAGTTTCTATATTCAGAAACTAAGAAGATCAGTCAAATATCAAAATCAGATCATGTGGGTCTCCCAATCACAAGGATACTAGGCTACCTGAATTAGAGAAAATGGAACATCCTTCTAATCCTATTCAGGGTCCTTCCTTCCTTCTTTGGCTATTGCTCAACATTCCTTTTCTATTTCATGGTCTTCAGACCCTTCTTCCCCTTTTCCCCCATCATGAATAGAGAGAGTAACTTCTTCCCTTCGATTCTGGTTGCCTGTGTCATCACTGATAAGCACATCGCTGGTCTTTTTCATGTTCTCTTCTTCACATGTGTTCCTTAAATTTCCATTCTAAGTTGAATATTGCTTAGTAAGTTCTCCTCTTCACCTTTGGTTTTGTTTTATTTTATTTTTGTGAGACAGATTATAGCTGTGTTGTTCAGCTGGCTTTGAATTCCTGGCTCTCTTCCTGCCTCTGCTTCCCAAGTGAAAGGATCACAAATGTGTGTCATCATACCTGGCCTAGACAGGTCTCTTGCCCACCCTTGCTGAAGTAGTTTTATCATGATT
>PVKN010016866.1:0-17652 GCA_004027915.1 Capromys pilorides | reverse complement strand
ATCAGACATCAGGAATATTAAGCTTTTTTTTTTTTAAAGATAGGAGCACACATACACTCTTCTGTGATTTGTACCTGACAGCTCACGAGTGCGTCCTGATTGCAAATCTACCTCTCCCCTGTTCATAATTGACCCCTTTCTCTCATTCCCCTCAGGCTGAAGTCCTTCTGGAGTCATTCAGGCTGGCAGCAGAGGGAAAAGCAGCTGAGGCTGCTTGCAGACTTCACAGTTCAGCTCCTCCCAGGAGGGAGGTAGGATTTGTTTTATGCATCTGACAATAGCAGTTTCAAAATAATTACACAAATTGAAAGATAATCTACAATCTGTTTGTTGAAATAATAATGAGCTACAGGAAGAAAAAATTCCTTTTAAAACTACCCTCTAGCCTTTCATCGGTTAAAAAGAAATAAGATGTATTAACTTAATTATTTTTGAATTTTGTAAGAGTTTTCTTTCTGACTAAAGCTGTTTAAACATTTTCCTTAAGAGACTGGAACATCTTTGCTTAGAATGGGTTTTGCAAGGGGTTGGACAACATCACCTCTCTTCCCCAAACTTAGCTTTATGCCACCGAAGTCAAACTTAAGAAAACAGTTGGCACTGAGGAGCATCCGGGCAGGCCCTGGAGGGAAAGGCAGGATTTCCAAGTTCTGGCAGGGCCAGATGTTGCGCTCAGGCTGCTGTGGGAAGGGAAAGGCTTTCGGGGTGTTCGTGCTGAAACGCAGTTTCCGTGAGGTACGTGGCAGTTGCCAGGCTTCTTGGCGGGCAGCACTGGCTGTGACGGGAAGGACAGGGAGACGCTTCTTGATGAAAGACTTAGTCATGGTGGAAGCACAGGCAACCTCTTCTACCTGATGTCTCCAGGAGGGAAGAACTTGCATGAAATTTAAATACAAGGTCGTGAGCACAAGAGTGACGCGATCTTTAAGTGCACTGTAAACAAAGTCAGGAAAGTGGACTCCAGGAGAGAAAGAAGCGTGTCAAGGAAAACTCTCCAGCGCTAGCAGCCCGTGGAATATTTAGAACAAGCGGTAACATTATGGTGGAAATAGCTTTGGTAGGAAAAGGGGCCAAAGAGGAGGAAGGGCACTTGAACACAACCTCACTAGTTTCCTGGCATGGCTATTGAATTCTACTGCAAATCACCAGTTTTCTATTTATAAAATAGGGAGCTTGATGAATAAACTTCCAATTTATATGAATATCTGATACTCAACGTATTTTTAAAAATAAACTATTTTAGAATAGCTTCATGTTTATAAGATTACTGCCAATTAGTACAGATACTTCCTCTATGCCCTGTATATGATTTCCTTTTAACTAAATTCTTACATTGCAGTTCGATCCCAGGTATCACATGCCATACCGAGCCAGTCAAAATGAATAAACTAAATTCTTACATTATGTGGTGCATTTGTGATAACTGAAGAATCATTACTGAGATATTATTATTATATTAATTAACTAATTAATTAATTAATTTGGCACAAGGTCTTGCTATGCAGTTCAGACTCACAGTGATCCTCCTGTCTCAGCCTCCCCAGTGCTGGGATTACAGGTGTGTGCCACCTTGTCTGGTTTTGGGTTCCTCACAGCACACCCGGGGTTCTAGGGCCTGCATGGTGTGCAGTACTGGAAATCAAACCTGGGTCTTTGTGCTTGTCAGAAAGGCACTTAGACCACTGAGCTATCTCCCCAGTGCCCTCTCTATAAATAAGGTATTTTCTCACTTTTATAATATAGGCAGATTCTCTTGTTATGTTCTGTATTCTGAGACACTTTCACCTCCTAAATAATAAGTTTGAACTTTTAGGCAAATTAAAGCCTATGGATTTTGACAAGTGCATAAAGTAGTGTACACATTGTTATATTATGATACACAATACTCTCACTGCCCTAACGTTGCTCTTCTACTTTACCTATACAGCTTCCCTGCTCTGCGCCCCAACCTTCTGGCAACACCAGTCCTCTTATATCTCTATAGATTTACCTTTCCCAGAATGTCTGAGATATCTGTCACCTAGGCTGGAGGGATGGGTAGAATTTTTAAGAGGTTGGGTCTAACCTGAAAATGTTAGGTCACAGAAGTATAAGGTGATGGGGGGACACTGCCCCTTCCTCATTCCCATTTCTCTCTCTCTCTCTCTCTCTCTCTCTCTCTGCCTTTCTCTTGTCTTTCTCTGTCTCTTTCTCTTTTTGTGTCTATCTCTCTGTTTCTGTCTCTCTGTCTCTGTCTCTCTCTGTCTTACCATCTCTCTGTCTCTGTCTCCCTGTCTGTCTGCCTCTCGCCTCTCTTCTCTCCTCTCTCTCTCTCTCTCTCTCTCTCTCTCTCTCTCTCTCTGTCTCTCTCCCCCACCCCACCTCCATTTCTTTGTCTCTCTTTTATTGAATTTTGTGATAGGATGTCACCAAATTGTCCATTCTGAACTCCAGCTTGCCAGGTCCCTGCCTGAGCTCCTCCAGTAGCTGGGGTTACAAATATCCTCCACCGAACACAGCCTGCCTTCTCCCTTGGGCTAATTAGTATAGATTACTGCTCATTAGTATACATACTTATGTGCAGTGACCAGACCTCCCTTTCCACATTTGTCGCAAAGCAGCAGGGCCAGGTGAGTATGCACTGAGTCTCTAAAGCCGAGAGCCAAAATAAACTCCCTTTCTTACGTTGGCTTATCTCAAATATTTGCTGTAGTAATGAAAAATTGCTTCACAGCATGCTATAAATACCCATGCATAGGTTTTATATGGAGATAAGTGTTCAAGTGAGTTGTTTAACGAGTTTTAACATTTATTTTTCAGGTGGATTAAAATTGTTAATTTGTTATCTAGCTTGATACGACTTCTTAAATATAGTTATCTGCATTCATATAACCCATGTTCAAGATCAGACATCATTTTGTACAGAGCTACAAACCCATAACTGTCTATTTGAATAAGAGAACTTTAAAAAATTTAGCAGTATTAATAGCTAATGTTCTTTGAAATATGAGCAGACCAGTGATCTGACAAAATGGTGTCATGTACATTGCAAATAGGGAAAGTTTCTGGTGTTAAATTAGCTGAAAAAGTGAACACTTACTGCTTTCTCACTAATAAAACATTAAAATTACTCATTTGATAACCCATATGAAGGAAATAATTTTCACGTTGAAATAACGAACACAACACTGTATTAGATAACTAAAACTAGCCCTCTGGGTGTGCATCTGCTTCAAGGGCGACATAGGAAATGCCACGACATAGGGAGGTGTGGAGATGTTTTCCCTGGATGATTTATCTCTAGACGCATTACGTGTATTATATATAGCATAATCCTGTTTTTCCATAGGATGCGTGTATGTGTTCAAAGGAGAGTACCAATACAACTACTAAAATCTTTTTGTTGTTTTTGAGACAGGGTCTCACTATGCAGTTTGGGCTGGCCTTGTGCTCACTTTTTGTAGCCCCAAAGCTGGTCTCAAACTCCTAGAGATCCTCCTGTCTCACTCTCCCAAGTGCTAGGGTAGCAGGCGTGTGTCCATTAAAATCTTAAACACTATGATAATTCTATCACAAAGGAAGCTCTTTGTATTGCATCTTCTACCAAATGGCAAGCGAGTTTTCACCTTTATTGTTCAAACACTAAAGAAGGCTCCCTCTTCGAGGGCAAATTGACAAAGATCACCTCCAGATTGTCATCTTGTCACAGAGCTTTCCTACTGACTTCAGTTGCCTGTTCTAGTCATGCTCAAGTAAAATATCCTCCACCAGAAAGCTTTTACAGTACTCAGAAGCTTGCTCTGTGTCTTTGGTAACTTTCTGTCAATGACTATTATATATTAAGCTATTTGATGTAAAATATTTAAGAAAATAGAGAAGGTCAAGTATTAGTGAAAATGAGGAGTTCAGGAATATTGTACTAGTTCAGGAATATTCCTCCCCATAGTGGTTATCGCACAAACTGCCTCTCTGTATCTGTTTCTCTCTCTATCTCTGTCTGTCTGTCTGTCTGTCTGTCTGTCTGTCTCACTGTCTCTCACAGTGTTGCTGTGTGCAGAAACACATGAGAATAAATGGAACAGAAAGGAGGACATGGAAACAATTCCAAATACATTCATTTACTTTATATTTAATAGAGGGGCCAAAAACACACACTGGAGGAAATGTGGTCTCTTTAATAAATGCCATTTATAGCAAAAAACCAACCAACAAAGTGGAAAAACAACCTGAAGAATGGGACAAATGTTTTGCCCATGATTCCTCAGAAAGAGGAATAAATGTTCTTTTTAATAGATAAAATTACAACACCGAAAGTCTCTCTTGTACATCTTTTATTGCTCTTTCCCCATTCATTGTCTCCAATATCAGAGTCTCTTCCTAACCACCTCTCTCTCTTTCTCAACCATGTACTTTCGCAACCCATTATTAGTACTGTGCTCCATAACCTTCCATATTTTATTGACCTCTACAATAGGAAGAAATCTGATCAGTAACCTTTGCCGAACTATATAGAACCAATTATCTTGAAGTGTTCTAACTTCCCAGCAACATTTGGCAAGACTCTGTCCTCCAGTTGAGATTTGACTTCACTGGAACTTTCTGAAGGGCTGAGATCCCTCTAGCTGAGGTTTGCCAATAAGAAAGAGGGAGTCTGGCTCAGGGACAGGCTCCATGCCAGGACCCGGAGGCTTGTGGGGCACAGCTTGTTCTAGGCACTATATGCGACTGTGGTCTGAAACCCAATTATACCTGGGCACCTTGGCACAGCAGGAGTATTCAGGGAACAGTAGCTGATTGTGGGAGTCCAACAAGCTCTCATCCTGGGCATCTGTGCCACAGTACTGCCCAGCCGCCTGCATAGCAGGGGCATTGCCTGCAGTAGCAGGGACATCCTGACAGCAGGACCGCGACTCTCTGGAGCGCTTCAGAACAAAATTGTATTGCCTTACAGAAAATGTTTAAAGCAGAACCTGGGATGCAGCTCAGTGATAGAGCACCGCTTTGCACGCAGTGTCCTGAATACAGTCCACAGCACCATAAACAACAACAAATCCCAGAACTTCTTACTGGACTGTTCACTTCTTTCCACATGAGACACTGAAATCAGACTATGCACTTTATTTCTTCCTTTTATATATTTAGTGCACGTCTCCAGGGTCTCACTACTAGATTGGACGAGTAGTGATTCTCCTGTTTTCAGCCTCTCAAGCACTGGGATCACAGGCGCACACCACCATGCCCAGTTTCAGTCGCTGTCTCAGTGCACCCCAGGGGCAGGGCCAGCACGGCAGGCCAGGCATTGAACCTCCGGTCCCTGAATCTGCCTAAACAGGTGCTTTAATCTCCTGAACTATCTGACTGGCCCTAGACCATGTACTTTAGACAAAACAAGTTCCTAGGATTCCTGTTCAACTTGGTGGATGGAGAATCTTTTTGAAAATGATGCTGCACTGCCTGCATTATGGAGGAATGAGGGCTTGAGCAAGCACAAAAATGAAGAAGATTGTCCTAATTCTGAGTCCAAACAGATAATATTTAATGTGCCAGTTCACGGTAAAGCTCTAAGTGATGGAGTGCCCATTGAAAATATTTGATGCAGAATTGTTTTCTGTTTTTTTAGTGCTAGAGATTGAACCTTGGACCTCATATGCTACCACTGAGCTGTACTTCCAGTCCTAAAACTTTTTAAAAGCGCTAAATATCTAAAGGGATTGGATATTTTCAACCAACACTTGGGAAATACTCGAATGACACAACTCCAGGAGTTTAGTAACTGTTTTTTTTTTTTTTAATTTTTATTTATTTATTTATTTGTTTGTTTGCTTGTTGTGTTTGTTTGTTTCTTTTATTTATTCATTTCGTGGCTGGCTCAGCCCGCCCCGGTGGCGGCGCTGGCGCAGCATGTGGCGCCGGGGATCGAACCGCAGTCCCCGCAGTTGCCTGAGCCCTCCCAAGCAGGCGCCTTAGACCACTGAACCATCTCGCCGGCCCCAGAGTTTAGTAACTGTTGAGTGATGACCTCATTGGCTTATCACTATTTTGACAAAGTTATTACGAATCTAACAATCATAGTTTTTTATTTTGTTTTTTTTTTATGATTTATACCTTACAGCTGTACAGCAGAAAGTATAAGAAGAGTAGTGAGTGGGAATTTTTGACTGGGTTGGTCAGCTCACCTGGAGAAGCAAATGGTAAATAACATCAAGGGAAATCCATGTTTTTCCAAAAGAAATCGACGAAGATTGGAGTGCTGTGGTATGAAGCCACCTCAAGCCACATCAGCTGAATCGCAGTCCCCCTGACTTATGCTGGCCAATCTGAGCATGATGTGCAACATGTCAGACAACTGGTGTGGCTGTGTGCACTCTAAAAAAATGGAGTGTACTTCTATTACTCAGTATAGAAATAAAAATTTTTAAAGCATCTCTGTTCTCTAGATAAACCAGCCTGAACTATGTATGGTGAAATTAGTTATAGTGCAATATATCTTGTAAGGTAAAATGTTTATTGAATAAGCATTATAATTTTTGTCATCATAATAAATTTTATTTATTTATTTAGTTTTGTGGTACTGGAGATTGAACTGAGGACCCTGTGCTTGCCAGGCAAGTGCTTATTCTACTGAGCTATCTCCCTGGCCCCATAAATTTTAAATCATTATTAATTTTTAGAAATTATTGATGGAGTTTTTCGATAACTTTTCTTTAAAATCTGATTGCCTCTAAGCTAAACTTTTATGATAAAAACTTCACCATTTACACTAATCTCTCTGTCATCCTCTGTTGTTAGGTCTGGGATTACACATTTGCTTTGGTAAGAGGGTGACAGGATGGGCTGGCCTCGTGTCTTGGTTGCTAGTCCTGTCACCTAACCTGAACCTGGAGGACTTCTGCACTCATCAACAACACTGCCACCAGCACAGCTTGTCCCCATAGCTGCCTACTCCCAGCCCTTGCTGGGAAACAGGCAGGCACAGTGTCTGTCTTGGCTACTATCTTAGTCTGCCTGTCTCAAGCCCTAGTGTCCAGGTGCAATAGTGTCACACATACCGCCCACGCAGTGCTAACTGGAGAATTTTGTTTGGTGGTACATGGTCAGGCTTAACCCAGTTACCAACGACCAGTGCAGCGTTTGCATATTTTAACTCACAGAAACACCTGGGCCAGTGTCACCTGCACTCAATATCTCCATGTCACGTGGTCTCCAAGGAGCTCAGGAGTCTCCAGATCTTCTCCCACATACGGTAGAATGGGCTGTGAGTGCTCCTGTTTTCTATGATTCCTGCTGTTTCTTCCTGTGTCTTTCATCTCCATAAAGCGACTATGTCATGTTGATTCCAGGAAGCAGCAGCTGGGTTTGCTCCTCCGCTTCAAGTCCCTCTGGTGCTATTGCCTGTGTGGATATTCTGTCTCCGAGCTGAAGTAGGAGAAAATCCCCTCTACTGGCAGAAGAGGCCTGTGTACTCCAGCCAAAGCTGTTTACTCTCTTTGTGACTTGCTTTGTACTACAAACCAGCATCTCTGGATGACACTCAAAAACACCCTCCCTTTACTGTTGCTCCACCTTAGTTCACTGTCTTGAGGGTCCGTATTGTTCGTTTGACACTCTCTGGTATCTTTAGAGTTAAATAGGGGTCTTTGATCCCCAGTGCCTCGGAGGAAATATTCTCCACATAACTGCGCATCCAAAGCAACCAGTTGAGTGGGACCAACGCACCAAGACTCCAGTAAGTGAACTGGATGTGTCTTCAGGGTTGGGGATCTTTAGCACAGGCTCCTAAGCCATAATCAATCTTCTCTCCCTGTGAGGCACACACTAGACCTGTACAGTGGGATTAACTTATAAGAATTTCATACACAGCTTAGGTTTTTGCACTGGGATCCCTGCCACTCTGTGAACTGCTCCTATGGCCATAGTTGCAGTTTCCTTGAGGTTGATTCCATCAATTGCATTTGCAAAAAGGAAAAGAAAAAAGAAAAAGCCTGACATCATAAGGAAACCACTTTTAGTTGCTCCATTTCCTGCAGCCACAGCTGGCAAAATGCCTAGGACAAGATGTATGCAATTCAAGTCAAAGCAGCGTTTTTAGGAGAAGCAGATGGCCCACCCTAGGTGAAAAAATTACTTTCTGGTGGGGAAAAGCGGGTGGTTTATTCACCTCTTCTCTGGGAAGGTGGGAATGTGTGGAGGCAAAATAAATAAAACACATGACAAATGCGTTCCACAGATGAGCAGAATAATTGTTGCTGAATGCAGCCACGGGAGGCATCTTCCTGCCTCTACGACGGCTGGAGGAGCTTGTCACAGATGTAGTAAAGCATTCCCAAAACTTGAAAGCTTTTCCACTGGACGAGCGAGCAAGAAGGAGCACATGGTTGAGGAGCTCAACCATCAAAAACCCTCTGTGACGGCTGGGAACAAAGATCTGAAAAGATGAGGGAGGTTTGAGAAAGTGACCTAACATGTAACAAAGCACTAAGAATTATGCTCCATCTGAAGAAAGCTGGGATTCTCCTAGGTAGCGGTTCAGATGACCTGAATTAAGAGATGCTTTCCTTGGACATGTTCAGATCACCTGGAAGGCACATTTCACTTAGAAAGCTTTTCCAATCCCTGGGTGACACATTCTTTAAATTTACCCAGTTCTTTTGCTCTAAATCCTTAGGCATGGACAATATTTTGCTGATGAATTTGGCCTCCCAATGACCTTGCTAATGAAAGGCTGGATCCTTATTTAAGGAAACAAATTTGGAGGTCATTGGAAAGGTGACCCGTTACACGCTTGATATTTCCATCTTCTATGGGCTTGGCTAACATGAGTCAGTCCTACAACCTTATCACCCAGCGACAAAGACAAAACATAGACCTCCTCCAAACAGCTCAAGCTGAACGTCGGACCCCAGGACACTGTAACCCTCCCGCAAATTTTCATCCTGTGAAACCCTGCTTCTGCCCAAGCAAGCACCCTCAGGCCTTCTTTCGTATCTCTTGACCTCTCTCTAAATGCAGCGCAGGGCACCCCAGAAAGTCATCTCCTTCTTTAAAATCAGAAGATAATCCTAACTTAGCTTTTCTGCCATGCATCCTGGCATTCATGAGATATATTTTACGCATTGTATCCCTACAGTTCCATCAAATGGCAAAGCGGCAGCTTTCTGCAGCCGTCCTTTCAGCCCTCTTCACCTTGAGAGGGGGCTGTGGTCAGGCCACATAAAGATGTGTGGAGCATTCTTGAGCAAGGGGGAGGGACAGGATGGGACAGGAAGGGCTCAGCTCCCAGGCACAATTCCTGCACAGCCCCTTGCACACCTTGATTATGTAACTTGACAAACAAATGATTTGGATTAAAAGAACAAAAAGTCAGGGGCTCTCATCCATAAGAGCAGAATTAGAAGGAGAAATAGTATTTTTTCATCAGTTGTGTCCATGTAGCCATGAGCGAGTATACAGATTTGCCATCTTTTGATCATCTCAGAGAAAATGTGCTTCTACAGCTTGTCATGGTAACCACATTTTGGATTCTTCTAAAACAGGAACGTGAAAACTTCAACATCCTTGCTTAGTTGTCATCTTCCTGGGAGTAAATGGCTAACACCGCACACCCCTCACCTGCTACTGTACACTTCTTCACTATGAGGACTATTTGTCCTTGGATAGTGTGACCTATAAACATATTTTTCCACGACTACCAGCCTGACATCCCTGGAATTTTCTTGTATTTCTTGAAAAGAATATATTATCTTCCCTTTGTTTGCAAAATAGGAGTGCTAAAATTAATATGCAAAATAGTACATATTAATTTTGCCGTCCGACTTGGGTAGTTGGGAGGGCTAATAGTGCTGACCATTATGTTCTCTTGGAACAGTTGCTTCATAAATAAAATAGTAGATGCATTCACTGCAACTGAGATTTATGAAGGTTTTGTGAGGTGGTAAAAAGGAGTTTGCAATTCAGGATGTTTACTGCTCTCTAGGCCGGGGCCAGCCTCCTGTGAAGCAAGCTTTCAGTTGGGTGGAGATTGAGTAATCAGAACAGAGAGGCGTTGTGTAACTCCTTCCTCTTTATTTCTGTGGACCACTGAGTACACTAAATCTCAAGCTGTACGGTAGCTTGATAGACTTCAGGGGGGTTCCGAATTTTTTGTCAAAAGTGCCCACAGATAGCTACCGACATTAAAGCTGTCTCTGTGCCCACAACGCTGAATTTCTTTGGCAGATTCACACCATGACCTTTTCCTCGAAGGGCAATGGAGCTGGCAGGTGGTCACCGCGAGCTGTGAAGCCACACTACCTTAATTCGTGTAGGTGTTCGTGAGATGGCCATTACGAATGAACCAGCGTTTTAGAGCAATGGAGCAACTTCTCCAAGAATTGAATCTTAGAAACCTAAAGCGAATCGTTCTCTTCAGGTCGGTTTTATAGGAGAAGGGATGCAGCGATTCTGTGGCACTAGGGAGGATATACGTGCAGGCCCGTTTGAACCCCACTCATGCATCCTTCTGTCGGGCCATCTTGCTGTGATAACACATCCGGGAAGAAAGACCACACACAGGATTTTAAACTGCCACCAAGGAAATCATGTGCAAGAAAAAGGGTTGTATTTTCTAGTATTTTTGTTTGCTTGTTTTTGTGTTTTGTGCAGGGCCTCACCATGCAGCTTGGACTAGTAGTGACCCTCCTGGGTTGCCCGCCCCCCCCACCCCCCGCCCCCAGCACTGGGATTACAGGCCTAGGACAGCACTCCTGGACTCCGAGCCCCATCAGCGTGCCTGGGGGCAGGGCCAGCGCAGCATGTGGCACCAGGGATCAACCCCTGGCCCTAGGCTGGTTTTGAGCTTGCAGTCTTCCAGCTTCAGCCTCCCAGAGTGCCAGAATGACAGGCATGTTCCACCACACCCAGCTACATAGTTGCTTTCTAAGCTACTGGGACAAGGTGAGTGGTCGTCGTGGAGAACATCCATGCGCTTCCTGCCCGAAAGTCTCCGGGAGGCCTCGGGTGAGCATGCAGACTAACAAACAGCAAGATGACTGCCACCCTGGAGTCAGCCTTTAGGTCAGCAACCTGGTTGTGTACTGATGAATTATCCTCCCCAAAGCCTAAGGAGCTTTACCTAAGGGGCCACTGAGTTCTAGAGCGTCTCCTGCTGCATCGATCCGGGCTTCCAGAAAAACCCCCAAGCAGTCTCCCCATTTTAGACACTCGTAGCTTGCTTCACATGGCTGGTAGCTATACACTACAGCTCTGATCACCTCATTCCTCCACTGGACAAGAAAGAAGCTTCCAGATCTCAAAAGTCAAACCCTAGAAATCGGGGTGCTCCACCAGGCAGCCGGAGCCCCTTCCCAAGGGAAGGTCCTGAGACAGAAAGCTCGCTTTGTGTGGTGGATGCCGTTTCCTGGCGGTAGTGGTTTCTAAGGAACTATGCAAGAGTTCTGCTTCTTAACAATATGTAGTAAGAAAGCAAAAATAGCCCAGAACTCCCCAGATTGCACCACCAGAAAAAGCCTTAGTCGTTTCCCATTAACTTGTTTTCTAGCGCCACCTTGTGTTACAACTAAGCAGCAACTCTAGAGAAAACCTACATTCAGCTTGATTCAAAACCTAGGACAGGAAAACTTGGAGGTCTATTAGACAAGGGTCTCGCGTGATAGATTAGCAACTTTTTCAGGCCCTAGAGTCAGAACTAGATGCATATTTCTCAGATCCAAGGTTCCTACGCTTTCCAGCACATCCGCATTGTCTCGTGGTCCTCCCAAGGAGCGGGAACATAGGGCCGACACCTTCGGAAGAGAATCTTGGGGCGTTTTGTGGGGGGTGGGGAACAGTAAGGTCCAGAGACCTGCAGCCTATGGCAGCCCTATGACAACTGTTGTGCCTGAGTTTTTCCAAAGATCCGTTATTTCTAGATGTACTTCGATCTTTGTGGACGGCCACATTACAAATTTGGTGTAAATTGTCTTAAGTATTTGAAACTGAAAAGCACTGAGCCACTCGTTAAGTTTATACCATAGTATTTGCTCGCAAGTACTCATTCACTCTTTGATCTTGCTGTACGTTTTTATTTTGGAGGGGCAAGTGAGTGGGTGCAAGGTGGGGGTGGGGGTGCACCTGGAGATTAACTCGGGGTCTTCTTACGGAGCTATATTCTGCTATTTATTTATTTAGGAAGAATCTACAGCGTGTTCAGAGTCTCACTACTAGATCGGACTCGTAGTGATCCTCCTGTTTACAGCCTCACAAAAGCTGGGATTACAGGTGTATGCCAGCATACCCAGTCTCTATCCTGCTTTTTAAAACTTTTAAAATTTTGAGACAAGGTTTCACCAAGTCACCAAGTTGCTCGGTGAAACGTGCCTGCCTCAGCCTCCAAGCATACTGGGGTTTCAAGCATGCACCACCACACCCAGCTCTAGCTGCATTTTTCTTTGTAGGCAAAATATATTTCCTGGCCTTCACGGACTTCCGGTTGGTCAATCAGCCCTTGGTGGACGGCACAGCTGAGCAGACGCTTTCGCCTGCGTGGCCTACAGAGACCTGCTTCGTGACCTTGTGCATGAGAACAGCCTGAGGAAGCGACTGTTCCTGCAGCCCTGGCTCCTGACACGGGATGACACACGTGGCTGAGCTGAACTCTTCAGAGGCAACGTTGACCTACAGCCCACCTGGACAAGGAAATAGGAACAAGAAATAAATATCTGTTCTGTTTTAAAAGTCTTACAGCTATTTTTATGTTTTCAGTAAATTTAGTCAATATTTAGAACATTTTAGCTGTGGTTAAATATTTCAAAACTCTACCATTTGACCCATTTTAAGAATACAGCCTGGCAGCATTTGGAGCATTCTTCATAAGTATCGCAACCATCACCACCATCTATTTCCATGGAATTCATCTTGTGACCCTGAAGCTCTGTATGCATCAAATAGTGTCCCTGATTTCTCCCTTCCTCCCTTTACTCTCTGTTCCCATGAATTTGAGCATCTCATCTACTTCTCATAAATTCTATCACATAGTATTTTTCTTCTTGTCACTGTCTTACTTCACTTAATATAACATCCTCGAAATTTATCAGTGTTGTAGAGTGTTTCAGCACTGGCCTCCTTTTCCAGGCAGAATGATATTCCGTCATTGGTGTGCACTCACTTTGTGGACGCCTTTCTCGGTCCCTGGTGCTAGGCTGCTTCTGCCACCTGGCTTCTCGGGTTAATATTGCTTTGAACAAAAGCGTGCAAACATTTTTTCAAACCCTCGCTCTCATTTCTTCAGAGTCTATACTGGCAATGCAGTAGCTCAATCCAAAGGTATTTATGTTTTAATTTTGGGGACTCTGCCACAGGCTTCCATAGCAGCTGTACCATTTTACATGCCCACTGACAGTGCACCTAAGGGGTTCGATTTTGCTGCATCCTGACGATTGTGTCGCATTGTCATTGTGAATATATATTTATTTTTTAAGTCACTGAGAATACACAGCTGCATGCCACTGCTGCAAAAACTCACAAATAGGGTCTGAACATAAACTAGGCCAACTCTAGAACCTTCTAGAAGGTACCTGTGCAAAAGAGCCCTGCTTCCCGATTGTCTTGTTTAACTGACTTGAGAACCTATTAAGTGTTATTTCTAAGGTTTCTGGGATTGTCACCTTCTTCCAGAGTGATTCAGTGCAACCTCGCTGCCCTCTGTCCTAATCCCTCTGCTTAATTCTGCCACGTTTCTTCTCTGACGCGATTTTTTCAACTTTTTAATTCCCTTCACTTTAATCTATTCTTTCTTTTTAAAAGCGCTAAATATCTTTTAAAATACGAACAACTAACTCATATATAAGCATAATAAACATTAAGTATTTTCCCTGAAAAATTTTAAGAGGAAAACATTTTTGTCTATTTTGTTTGCTATCATCCTTTAATCAGTGCCTGGCCCATAATAAGTGGGAAAAAGTATTTCTTGAACAAACTAAAGACATATGAGAACATTTCTGAATGCCAGCTGTTGTAGTTTAGCAACATGGCCAGTAGAGGTCAGGCATGAGTTCTAAATGTTGGGCCTGCAACTACTACTTTTCTTCTTTTTTGTTCTTTTCTTTCTTTTTTTAATTAATACAATGTACATTATTGTCTTCATAGTAGTTGTTCCAAGTACAAGATGCAGACATGATAACTTTTATAAACACTATTTGTGAAAATATTTCTTCTCATTGAACTAACTTCTCATTGAAAAGTAGTTGTATACATAGTCACATAGTCCAATATTCCATAAGAGTAGTGAGTTATTGGCAGAACTGGCAATGTGGGAAGCTTTTGAATTGAGCCTTTTACAGCTCAGCATACTAATCTGGTTTTACTTTTTATGCCTCGTGGTTGTACTTTTCTGCTAGGTGGCTAAGGGCAAGTTCAAGCAAGACTTGTACAACAAAACATGTAACTTTTGTATCTGACAATGTCAGTCAAATCCCCTCAGGGTTAACCTTGAAACCATGTACAGTTGGAGGGTTAAGAACTTAAGTTTGAAAATGAAAAAATTAGATAAAAAGAAGGTCTACAAGGATAGCCAATATTTTGACCCTAGCCCTTCAAAGTCAGTGAAGACTCCAGACATAAGAGAACCTGTGCTGTAATATCCTAGAACTCAGTGGTGTCCCAAATTTTCTGTTCAAGGGGGTTATGGGACCACAGATGAAAGGGATCGGTGATGTGCAGTGGGCCTAAGGAGAGTCACCTAGAGAGAAAACATTTTCTCAGGATCTCACAGAGAGCAAACTGGTCAAGCAATGGCTGTGACTCATTCAGATGCCTGAAACTGACAAAATAACTACTACTTTTCTGTTTATAGAAGGATCTGTTCATTCTAGAAGCCTCTTGGTCAGTGTGGGCTGCCACGTAAAAGTTTGGTGGCGACAACTGTGTGGTTGACAAGAAGTGTAACCTGTTACCAGTGCTGATGCTTCTGACTGGGTTTCCCTTCCTGGATTTGGGTGCCATGGAGAAAAAAAATAGAAAACAGGACTTGTTTTCAAGGTGAGCAAAAAGTGGTAGCTGTGTGGATTTATATAAGCTGCTTGTAAACAGAAGTTATGTCTAATCAGCCAGAAAAGACAATCAACACTCACTTTCAGTTGCAAAGCTATTTATTTAGCAACCACCTCCTTCCAAAAGTCTCTCTCTCTCTGGCTCTCTATACAGAAGGCACAATGTTGAAGGTAGAATAATCACTGAGTGAGTGAGGAGACGACTGAGAGAAGAGAGAGGAGAGGACTGAGAGGAACAACCATCGGAGCTGGGTGTGGTGGACCACACTTACAGTCTCAGCTCTTGGGTGGCTGAGGCAGAAAGACTGAAAGTCTGAGCCTAGCCTAAACCACTTAGTGGCTCTACTAGACCCTGAGTAAAAACTCAGGGAAAAAAAGGGGGCTGAGGACATAGCTCCATGTGAAGGCCCATTATCCAACCCCATCCTTCCACACACTCTCTTTGTATTATTTTATTTTGGTTTGAGGAGAATTGATTTGCTTCATGTCCTTGACAGAACTAAATCATGGCTAACCACAGTCTGTGAGTACATTTATTATGTTCAGTAATCTTTATTGATTACATGTGTCCATTTCTTAGGCACTAAAAAATATACATAAGTAGAATGTCCTCCCTCTCAGGAACCATTGAAAGGTGAGTGTTGATGAATGAGTAAGACATGGGACATCAATTCTTCATGGCATTTTCTTTTGTTTCCATTCAAGGAAAATAAGAAATGACATGATTCCTATCTTTACTACTTTACAACATGTCATGAGAGAAATACAAGATGTCATACTTGGAAAGTTGTGAAGATATTAAATGGAAAAGTTAGTCAGCAAGTGGAAGTTGAATGAAAACTTTCCTCTGTTTGGGGAGGAAAACATGTTCAAATCACAGACTCCACCCACTAAGACATATTGCTAAGGCTGGCCTTGTCTAAATGATGGATGAATAAAACAGTCATCTGAATGTCCTACATGACCTACATCTAAGTTCCTGTATAGATGGTGTGGGCTTCCAGAATGAAGAACTATTGCATCAAAATGTCAGAGTTAACAATATTGCTTGAGCTTAGCATGTCCAAAGAGCCAATAACATAGTTTCACTCCACTATGAGACTCCTGTTTGCTCCGTTTCTTTTGTGATGCTGGGTATTAGCCCAGGCCTTGCACATGCTAATCTACCCTGAGAGTTTTAGCCAAGTAAAGGCAAGGATAGAGTCTTTGTGCAATAGTGTGAAAACTTTTCAAAAATATTTTTCAAGGGCTGGTAGTATAGCTCCGTGGACTAAGTACTTGCTTAGGGAAGTGCAGGGGCCAGGGTTTGGTTCTTGGCCCTGCCTGCTGCACTGGCCCCACTCTCGAGTACGCTGAGCCGGCGATGGTGTTTGGGCGTGGTGGCACGCACCTGTAATCCCAGCACTTGGGAGGCAGGAAACAGGAGGATCACTATGAGTCCAAGCTGCATAGTGAGATCCTGTACAAAAAAAAAAAACAAAAAAAAAAACAAAAATATTTTTCATATGGAGCAGGCAGAACAAAAGAATAAGGAAGGCTGTTACTGCAAGAGTTCTCTATACAAGCATATAGAAGTTCATGCTCATGCTAGCAGAAATGAAATAGAGATTTTTTTTTTTCCCTTTTCCTCCTCTACTGGTGCTTAAAGCTTTAGTTGGTCATCAGACACATAATATACAAATTATAGGCATAGTTACCACACAGAATATAAAGATATAAGTACACAGGAGCAAATTAGAGGTACTTAGTCAAATCAAAACTAATATATACCTGATAATGGCTTTGGCTGAAACATATTTTTATATTTTATAGCATGTTCACATTTGCCAGTGGTTAGCAAAGATTAAGCTTGCCAAACTTTAATGTAGTACAAATGCCATATTCAAGGAAAAGTAAGCAAACTTCTAGAGAATCTGGTAAATCAAAAACATTATAACTGGAGAAATAGCTCAGGGGCATAAGCACCCGCCTGGCTAGTGCA
This sequence comes from Capromys pilorides, assembly GCA_004027915.1. Taxonomy (NCBI): domain Eukaryota; kingdom Metazoa; phylum Chordata; class Mammalia; order Rodentia; family Capromyidae; genus Capromys; species Capromys pilorides. Next base: position 669 of record PVKN010016866.1, on the reverse strand, counting down.
AGGCCCCAAGTTGGATACCTGGTACTGCATAAAACAAAAAACAAGACAAAATTAATAAAAAGAAAAAAAAGAAAAGAAAAGCATTATCAATAGCTTCAGACACTACATGAATCTTGAATAATAAAATGATGCCTATTTGAAGTTGGTGTCAACGCTGCCATTTATTTGTTTGTTTGTTTGTTTCAGAATAGGGGATTAAACTCAGGTCCTTGTGCTTACCAGGCAAGCACTTATTCTACTGAGCTATCTCCCCAGCCCCTACCATTTATTTTTTTAAATATAATAATCAATAGTAATCTCACATGGTGTTATAACCAACTTTTGAATAGTGTGATAATGGGTAGAAGGCAAAAATTGTCTTGAGAACTTAATTAACTAATTAAGGACTTACTATTGACTATGGTATTCAAGGTCACATAGTTGATGTCAGGCATAGCCAGGCTTTTGACACCTCTTGCCATTCATACATTTGCCAGAAGTGCAAAAGCTATCTTAATTTCATCTGTCTCCATTTATCACTACTACTGGACACGTATTTAGAAATGAAAAGGTCACAAGGTAAGAGAATTGTTCATAAGAATATTGAATAACAGTAATTCTGTGAGTAAGCTCTTAAATAGTTGCTTCTTCTAGCGTAGTTCAGTACTGCAGTTCTATCTGTGAATAAAA
>PVKN010016865.1:0-17623 GCA_004027915.1 Capromys pilorides | reverse complement strand
GTAACACAAGTAAATTCCATTAAGGACGTGGAGTGGTGGTTTTTCTTCCCATATCCAATCTAACGTCTTGTGTCTTTGAAGAGATTCAATAGGATTATATTAGCATATGAGATGCTGGTGGCAGAGATGGCAGCTTTATCTCTGAGCACACAGAACAGACAGAAATATTAATGTGGCAGCCGCAGAGAGGCTCAGTGTGATGTCTCTTGCCCTTTCCTGATGGAATAATTGTACACTTACCTCTGTTTCCTTTGGTGTTTCTGCAGCGCATGGAATGAAATGTCATTTAAAAGCTGATGTGTGGTTATTCTGCAGCAGTTTGGGAAATGGCTCTTTTTATTGAGTGCGTACTACGTGCAAGACAGCTTATCACTGCCGTCTGTGGGATAGAAGTGGGGGATGTCATCCACGTTGCTCAAAAGGGAACCTCAGGCTCAGAGAGCTGGCACAGCCACTTGAGGGCCGAGCAGCTAGTGAGAGGCAGAGGGGGCCCCACTGGCCGTCTCCTCCACACCGAGCCTCTGCTCCCTTCCTTTATAGTTTGCAGATGGAGTCATCTTGCTCTTGCTGATTGGACAACTGGAAGGCTTCTTCCTGCACTTAAAGGAATTCTACCTCACTCCCAGCTCTCCTGCAGAAAAGGTACATTTTCCAAAGATCTTCTGAGGCTGTCTCTCTCTGGGTGGAAAGATCTATGGAGCGGCAATGGAGGAGAAAGAAGTTTATTTATGCCCATTTACTCATCCACCCACCCATCCATCCACCTGCATGCTCATCCATTCATCCATGCACTCATGCATCCATTCATCCATCCATCCATCCATCCAGCTGCATGCTCAGCCACCCATCCATCCCTTCATCCATCCATCTACCCACGCATTCACACATTCAGGCATCCACAATCCATCCACCCACCCACCCATCCATCCACCTGCATGCTCAGCCACCCATCATCCCTTTATCCATCCACCCACCTATTCACACATCCATAATCCATCCATGCATGCATGCATGCATGCATTTACACATCCATTCATCCACACATCCACCCACCCACCCACTCACCCATTTATCTATCCATCGTCCATCCATGCACTCACACATCCATGTATCCACCCACTCATCATCCATCCATCCATCCATCCATCCATCCATCCACCCATCTATCCACCCACCCATCCATCCATCCATCCATCCATCCATCCATCCATCCATCCATCCATCCATCTGCCCATCCAACCACTTGCCTCCATCATCCATCTTCCTGTCTGCCCACCCATCTACTCACCCAATCTGTCCGTGCACTGTACCCCTCACTCTGGGGGACCCGCTGAGAATCGGGTCCCATGCTGAGTAACACAGAGGCAACCAACACAGTGCCAAAGCACTTGAGGCCACTCTGACTACACCCACCGTCCTCCCACAGATTAGAGCCTTCCAGGGCCTCACGCTGTGTGCGGCTCCATGGCATGTGGGGCAGGGGAAGACTTGGAAGGAAGGAAGGAGTGGTTGGCCTGACCTACAGGAGCCAGGGAAGGTGTTGCATCAGAGAGGTTTGGTTGGCAGAGTTGGGGTGGAAGAGGAAAGGCACTGGAGGGGAGAGGACAGCACAGTGAAGTGAGGGGTTTAGTGAGCTGCAGGACCTGAGAGGGGCAAGACAGGGATCCTGGGGCTGCTGGGAGATGCTGTGGAAGTTGGGAGGGTCTGTGGTTGCCCCAGGAAGGAGGTAGGCAAGGATGAGCTATGGGGAGCTATGAGGGGGTCAAGAGGCTTGGTGGAAGCGACAGGGTGAGCCCTGGAACATCCATCTGGTGGTTTTCAGACCCAGGGAAGCCTGTGCCTGGCTGGCTCCCGCCCCTGACCCTCAGCCCCTCCTGTGCAGCTGCAGCTCCTCCAGCTCCTCTCTTGCTTCTGGGCCTTCACATTGGCTCACCCCCCCCACCCCATGGGGGACCCTGACTAACAAGGCAGACGTGCATCAGGCCAGCCACAGCTATGGGAGTCCTTGCTGAACCCTGAGCGGTGGCTGAAGGCCGATGACCAGCCCGGGAACCCAGGTAGCAACTTCCCTCTGACCACACCAAGGGCAGCCTGGGCAGGGACCTCCGTGGCTTTTCTCATGAGGTCAGCCTTCAGGGCATTACTGGGCACAGTGTGATCCAGGGGCTGGGTTAAGCCTTGTGCCTTCCTGGGGCCCAACTTTGGTCTTGTTTCCCTGGGGTTGGGTTCAGAGAGCAGGGGCTGGGCAGGGCAGTGAGCATTTGTGGCCCGTGTTTAGTAGGAGAAGCATCTGTCTCAGCACTCAAGATGCTGTGTGTGTCACTTCTATGCCTCTCCCAAACCACAGTCACCCATGGTCACGGATCTACAGCAGGCCTGTGGCACTCCGCAGGACGAAGACCACCTGGGGTCAGACCTCTGGGCTGGGGGCTTCGTTCCTGTGGCACGTGCCTCGCAGGCTACTCCTGGGGGCTGCAGCCTGCCTGGTGTGTGCTCCTTGCAGCTAAGGCACAGATCTGGGGTCAAGCAAAGGGCCTGGGCTGGCCAAGCGGGGACTCAGCCCCTTCCTGCCCATTTCAAAGAAGGCTCCAGCATTGGCGGGGCCCTGGGATGATCTTGAGAAGCTTGTGCCCTCCCTCAGGCCTGGGGCTGGCTGGGCCCAGGGCTGCACACTGTTCCCACCCAGCTTCCATGGGACATTTCCACAGGTGCAGTTATCTGGCCGAAAGCATACAGCTAGCTAGGACACAGGTCGGCCTGGCAGGCAGCCTTGTCTGTCTCCAAAGCCTGAGATTTTCCCCAAGTCCTCTTAGAGGACCAGGAGATTCCCATGGGAGGTGAGGAATGTGGTGCCCCACAGCTCCCAGCCAAGGGATGGATTTCCAGCACTTACATGGGAACCCTTGGCTCCAGGAGCGGATGCCGAACACGCTGAAAACGAGGAGGCAGTGACCCCTCCTGGAAGAGGGACGCCTGTGGGCCTGCCCACTGGGCACAGCAGCCTCTGAAGTTGCATTTTCATGATCTGACCTTCCTCATGCATGGTGTTTTAGTGAGATCGCCTTCCATTTAGGAACCAGAAATTGGGGACAGAAGAAAAGTGTTATTTGCTCTGCAGAAATCAAAGCCCAGGAGCAGAATCCTCAGGCTTCTTCCTCCCACCTGCAATCATCTGTCCCCAGCAGGACAGGAAGAGTCCTCTGGGCGGTGGCTTCCCCCGGGCCCCTGTGGAGCAGCAGGATTTCCCCCCACGGCATCTCGAGCTGTGCCTGGTGGGCATGCGGGCTCCACCTGCAGCGCGGTGCTGCCTCCTCCGGAGCAGGTCTTTGGTTCAGGATGTGGTCGTGTTTTAGTGTTGCTGTCAGCAGTTCCCAAAGCATCAACCCCTCCAGAGCGGTCTCTCTCCAGCCGCCCCTGCATGGCAGGGTGCTCTACAAATCTTTTTAAAATAAGTGACTGAAGGCATATTTCCAAAACACTTGTCCCACCTGGGACTCTGTGACACAGGAATTCTGGGATCAGGTAGTTCAGGGAAACAGGCATCCTCGTGCAGGTTCACAAAGCCTACTGACGCCACCAAGGCTCTGAGAAGTCCTGCGGCGAAGGACTGCCGCCCGCACATCTTTAACTCAACGGTTTCCAGAGCCTTTGGGCCACCCGCCATGCTTCGAGCCACATCCTGAATCGAGCTTGTGCACAACGCCCGGCTCATGGAGGAAGCAGCACAGGGCTGGGAGGCGGGAGACCCCGCGTCTCGGTCTCCTCCTTTCCAGGGCGTGTTTCTGTGCCTCCTATGGGCCATGTTACAGGCATGGATGTGAACAACAGCAGCAATTGCAAGCCTTGTTTCCCATGATGTCCCGGCCTTGGGGAGGACTTGGGGACTCTGTGACAGGATGGAGCCGTGGGGCCGTGGCCACACCCCGGTCTCGATGTCCCGAGGGTATGCGAGGTGACTTCTGTGTCCTCTTCAGCTCTGGGGAGGCCAGCACCATGGGAAGCCACCAGGCTGCAAACACACTCTTCTGTGTACTAGACCCACCCCAGGTCTCTCAGCCCTGTCTCTCTGAGGCAGTGACAAGGACGCCCCAAGCAGAGAAGGATGCTGCCCCCCACTTCCTGCCGTTGTGCACGTTGCTGGTCCAGGAGCTTCCGTCCTGTGTCTGCCATCCCACTCCATCCTGCAGCCACCTTCAGTGGCAGATCTGCACCCACCCAACCCCGCAGAGAGGAAACTGAGGCTGGCCAGGATGGGTGACTTGTCTGACCTGGACAGGAGGGCAGGGCTGATGCACCAACATGCAGCCCATACCGGACGCTCCTCCTGCTGACCATCCGGGGAGTGACAGGGAGCAGTGGGCAATGCAAGGGCCTCGCAGGAGCCACACTTGGCCTGAGTCATCTGACGTGTGGCCAGCCTGGCCTCAGAGCTGCTGGGTTGCCATGGGAGCTGCCACCAGGGAAGCTGGAGAGTAGTTAGGAGCAGGCAGGAATGTCTGGGCCCATGTTGGATCTATGGGTGGCTGAGACCCCTGCAGGGAATCCTGTTCGAGGTGTCCCAGGAGATCCGAGGCTCACCTTGCTTCTTCGCCTATACCCTCTGCCATGCCAGGCAGCTGCCCTGGGGGAGCGGGATGTGAGGCTCAGTGGAGCCTGGGGGATGCACAGGGCAGGGCACTGGGGAGGGCAGCTCTGCCCAGGGCTCCTGCCAGCGTCCCGTGGCGACAAGGGACCAGGTGAACAGCTCTGCAGGTGAGCAGTGGGGATGGGGGACAGGTGACGCAATGTGGAGCCCAAGGAATCTCACAGCTGAGCGAAGGTCCAAGCCTTGGGCCTGCCCAGCACTCTCCATGCCACAGGGCTCCAGCCAGGTGGAAGGGTGGCTGGGGAGACAGCAGCAGGGCAGGAAGGGCTCCTGAGGCCTCCAGCTGCCTGCAGGCGTCCCCCAGGGTCCCGACCAGCCTCGAGCCCTCGCTCTATCCCCTCACCTAATAGATGCATGGCCCAGTGTCAACTCCACCTGGAAGCCTCCCTTGACCCCTGCTGCTTCCTGGTGCTGGCCTTTCCCGGTAGATGTGACCTCCTGCGTGTGTGCATGTGTGTCTGGAGGGACGCTTGGTCAGAGCGGGGCTGTGAGTGGCCAAGTCCTCTGACCCCAGGGCCCCGGAGTGAAGGAATGTGCTCTCCTTCCATGGGATGCAAGGCCACGCTGAGTGATTCCACCTGGGGTTCATAGCAGGCGTTTGGGCAGATGTGGACAGATGTTGCCAGACAGGAGGGGACAGAGACCTAGGCCTGAGCAGAGCTGGGGCCGCCTTATTGGCTGTCCTCTGACGGGCCCTGTCATTGCAGCTGCACAACGTCACCCTGGCCCTGGCCCTGCTGAAAGACGAAGGCCTGCTCAGCCACCCCATCAGCCCCGAAGGTGAGGACACGCGAGGTGCAGGGGAGAGCCGGGGGAGGGGGGTGGAGAGCAAGGGGGAGGTTGGGTCATGTGATGGACACGGGGCAGGACTCAGGCCTGGCGGAACCCACTGTCTGGGTTTTGGGGGGACTCACTAGCCCGGCTGCCCAGCATACCAGAAACTGACTCCGCCCCTCTGGTCTGCAGACATCGTGAACAAGGACTCCAAGAGCACGCTGCGGGTGCTTTACAGCCTCTTCTACAAGCACAAGCTGAAGGCAAAGGAGGATGGGGGCCCCCAGCCAAATTAGCTGTACTGTCCCCCCAGAGCTGTTTCTCCTGACCCCATCCTGTTTCCTTTGCTTGAGTGCCTTAGTTCCTCTAGGAGAGGAGCCAACTGCGGCTTGTTCAGTTTGTTCTGGCTGAATTCCTCGTGCGGGGCTCTGAGACTGTGCCGGAGTCTCCGGCACGGCCCTGACACATGCATTAGGGCGCGCTCGATCCCCAAGCTGTGACTGGCCTCAGCAGCCTCTGTCCTATCCCTCGGAGCTCCATACCCATCCCCCCAGGGTTCTGAGCAGTGTGAGTCGGTGGTGACCACCTGTCCTGGTCTCGGGCTCAGGCACAGAGCGATGGCTCGGGACCCAGCCCCTGCCCATGGCTGCCTGCTATCCACCTCCCACTCGAGGTGACCGTCCCAGGGTCCCTACTCAGACTCAGGAGCCCCTCCAGGGTCTCAAAGCCACATGGAGCGGGAATGTGAGCTCGGTCACTTGCCAAAGCAGCTGTGGCCTAGGCCAACCCTGCCCCGAAGCCTCAACTGGGAGATCTGCCCAGATGTCATGCAGGGGAAATCTCGGTGGCTGATTAGTAGGTTCAGATAGTCTCCAGTCTGTCCCTGGGGAAGCGATGGTTGCTCTCTCAAGTGAGGTTTGGCATCTTCTGCAGAGAAAACCTGGTAGGAGAATTGAACACAGTCATCGCAGGCGTGGCATCCAGAGCAACACGGTGGCTGTCTGATGGGAGACAGCTGGGGAGGCTCACTCTGCACGGATGGAGGGGTGCGGGGTGGAGGGCAGGGGGGTGTGGGGATCCTAGCAGCTGATGCTCCTCCTGGGTGCCTCCTGCTCTTCAGGCTCCAAACGTCCACCTCCCCACCTCCCCCAGGGCAGGGCCTTCCTTCCCATCACAGTTTGACAGCTCAGGCTAGGAGAGGGGATGGGTGGCCTGGCCGCCACTGTCAGGCTTGAGAGGACGCCCTGCAGGACTGACATGGGGAGTCTGAGAAAGTGGCACTACCACGATCCCGGCCACCTGCCCGGCTGCCACCTGATTCGTCAAGGAAACCAAAGCCTTTATGTGAACACTGCAGATACCTCAGCCCATGGGGTGCACCCCATCTGTGCCCACACCTGCCTCCCTGTGCAGTGGACAGGACTCCTCCCCTATACTGCGAGTGCCCTGCAACCTCTGTAGGACATTCTCCTCCCCCGGAGCACCCTGAGGTTGGCACACACCCCACCTTTCCCAATATCAGTCTTCGTCATAAAGCCAGAACATCTCCCCACCCCCGCCCCCGTCTCCATTCCCTCGGCTCGAAGGCCTCACCCCCTGCCGATGGCTCTGCGTGGCTTTCCAAGCCTTCCCTGTGTCCCATGCAACAGCAGGCTTTAAAAACAACGAAAATAAATTAACTTTTTGTGGCTTGATGGAGGAATAAGTTAGAAACAGTGAAGTTTCCCAGTTTAAGGCTGCACTTAGATCCATGCGGCAGGTACCCACGCCCTGAGAGGGCAGACTCCACCCTGCCCCTCCCCCACCGGCCCCCAGCACCCCTTAGCTCCAGCTCCTCCTGCCACCTGCTTTTCGTCACCATGGCTTTGTCTTTTCTAGGATTTTTCATAAACCCCTTCAAGCAGGATGTCACCTCTGGGGTCTGGCCTCTTTCCCTTAGCATGACCTTAGCCTTTGTCTTCCCACTGTTGCTGTTGTCCACTTGGTCCTAGTATCACGAATAGCCCTGTGTTTGCGACTGAGGACAGGACCACTGTATGAGTATTTCATAAATTTCATGATATGTTATTTTTTGCTCAAAAAGACAAACCACCCCCCCACAGTGTCCGTGAAGGAGACCGTTGAGTGTGAGAGGAAGGTCGCGCACCGAGCCACGCAGCTCCCACCTCAGGGGCTCCTTGTGTCTTCCTCCATCTGGTGCCACTTTCTACCTGCCTGAAGACTCTGTCCCGGCGCGTTTTCTGTTCTTAGTCTGTGGTGCACGCCCAGAGCCTCACACTTGCTAGGACACCCGGCACTGAGTCATTTGTGAAGAACAGTTTTGTTTCATCTGGCTCTGGAGGCCGGGCAGTCCAAGGTCAAGGGCAGTGCCTGCAGCCAGGGCTATGCTGCTCAGCCGGCCAACAGCAGCAGGCGGAAGGGGAAACTATCACGTGAGTGTGGAACGAAAAGGCGCTGAACTTGCAGCCAGAAATGGCTGCTAATCAGCATGGATCCTTTTACATGTGGAGCCCTCATGGCCTTAAACCCTTCTGGGGACTGCATCTGCAGAGTCTGCTCTTATTGGGCGTACGGTTTCCGACACACAATCTCAGACGGTTGCATTCTGACCAGAGCAAGCTCCTGTAGCAGGTTGCGTGGTCTGCTATTACTGGGTTTTTGTACCTACAGAAATAGGTTTGGTTTTGCAAGACAATCTCTCTGGGTATAGAATTCTGACAGCCTTTTCTTTCAGTACTTTAAGGGTGCCACTCCGGAGTCTCCCGGCTGGCATGGTTTTCAGTGCAAAGTCTCCACTCCTCCAGTCTTCAGTCCTCTTCCGTGTCCTTCTCCAGGGCCGTGCTTAAGGCCCGTTTTAGCTCTGCTTTCCGCAGCGTGATGACCATGTGCTTTGGCGGGAGTTACTCCATGGCCCCAACTGGGGCAAGTGGAATCTTGATTCCAGAGGTTTATGCTTTTTAGAACTTGGAGATACTTTGGCCATGATAGCATTTCTTTTTCAGTCTCCCTTTCCTCCCCTTCTTGGACTCCAACTGCATATTTGCTAGACAGATTGATCTGGTCACACGAGTCATGGATTGTCTTACCGCAGGGCTAGGGCTTGGACCAAGGGCCTCAGGCACACCAAGCAAGTGCCCTATCCCGAGTGACATCCCCAGTTCTGTCTTCGTTTGCTTTCACTCTTTTTCTCTCTCTCCCATTGTAGTGATTTCTCCTGCTGTTTTCAAGTTGGTTGATCTTCTCTTTGGTGCTGTCTTCTTGGCTTGCAGTTGCTGTGTTTTTCATTTCAGAAGAGTTCATTTTATCATCTCAAGAGGTTCAGTCTGGTTCTCTAGAAATATCCTCCCCACCCCCTCGTCCATTCCTGCTTTCTTCTACCCATGAGGAGGTGTCAGGTCTGTTGATACATCTCTGGGTTTCTTTCTGCAGCTCGATTTGGCTCATGGTTGTGATTTACAGAACAGTTTGGGTTCCTAGTGATATTTAGTTGGACGCTGGACATGGTGCACATTCATGGTGTTAAACACTGGGTTTCCCTTCCACTGTTTCTGTCCTGTGTTTGGGCTCTGTCTGAGAAGCACTTAGGTTACTCGGCATCAATTTGAGCCCTGGGAGATTCCTTCTTACGCTTTGTAGAATGGGGCTAGGGCAGATCCAGGACCTCTCTGGCCCCATGATAGACAGTCCTCAGATGACGATCTGCCTGCATCCGTAGTGTCAGGAGGTCTGTCTTAGTTACTCTTCTCTTGTTGCTGGGACAAATACCCGACACCCAAAATGAAGAAAGGAAAGGTTTATTTAGCTCACAGCTACTGGAGGTTGCAGTCTATACTTGGCTGGCTCCAAGGCAGAGAGGCAGATGGCAGAGAGCAGCAGTTCATGGCAGTGGAACAGCAACAAATGGTGACAAAGGCAACTGATCAACCAGGGCAGCAGAGAGCAACAGTGCGAGTCTGTCTCTGTCTCTCTGTCTCTCTTTATATCACATTCAGGCTCTCCGCCTCAGCCTATCCACCTTAGGCCACACCCATAATCCCAGAAGTACTCAGACCCATAGTCCCATCACTACTAAAACACATAATCCCAGTGGATCATGAGTCAAGTTTCAAACTCTAGAAGTCCCTGCCCCATGATTGCATGAGGTTTTGGGGGGACAACTAGACATAAATCATAACAAGGTCTTTCCCTGGGTTGATGCAAACTATGCCCTGCTCAGCTCCACACCTCGTCCTGCTTACTCCATTCCTGTGGTTCTTTCCCCAGCACAGGAAGCTAGGAATGTCCCCTCCCTGCATACAACATCCACCTGACCCACGCCTCGAGGGGACTCTGGTAGCTCCCCAGGGCTCTCTCTCTGCAGTGCCTTCTTCTGTCCCAAATGCCACCTCCTCAACTCCGGACCGTGTTGAGGTTCCTGTCTCCATGTTGCAGCCTGGGCACTGCAGCTGGTGAGCTCCGGCATGTGCAGGGCACTGTCTCCTCTTCTACCCGTCTGAGGGACCACATTCCTACTCTCCTGCTGTCCAGGGCTCGAGGATCCTTGCTTCCAGATATTCTGTCCAGTCCCTGCTTTCCCATCTGGCTGGAGCGTCCAGGTGGCAGGGCCCCACACTAGCCTCACCCCTCAGCCACCCCTGGCCTGGGCTTTTCCTTGGATACCTGGATGTGAATTTCCCAGCCTCTCCCCCAAGTCTCCCTGGGCTCCTCTCTCTCTGTCTTCCCCAAGAGTCTCCTTCCCCTGCCTCTCCTAGGATATCCCCCGTCTCTGCAGTCAGCCCCTCTCTCCAGAGGGGAGGCCCTCCAGAGCCCATGCCATCTGCGCTACCTTCAACCCCTTGTTTCTTTCTCTTTCTTCTATTTTTATGTAATGTTGTGAAATATGCATAATATGAAATGTGCCTGCTCCTGCTGTGGGCTCAGCCTTATTAAGTGTACCCACCTGACTGCGCGACCACCAGCACCATCAGCTCGGACTCTATCTCTAGGTGTTCTGCCCCCATCAGACAATAATGCTTTCCCCCCACCACCCCTAGCCCACCGGCCCCCCAGCAAGGGCCCTTCCACTTGCTGATGAAACCCACACTCACCCCAGACTCTCCGTGCTCAGTCCTCCGTCCCACCCCCGGTGCCACGCTGCATCCTGGTCCCCCCCACTCCTCCGCACCTGAGCAGAGCCCTGTCCTTTTGGTCCCTTGCTTCCCAGTTGCTTTCTCCTGCCTCATCCCTTCGCCTCCAGTTGAGCCCTGACGGCCACTTGGCTGCTCTGATGCCATCACTGGACAGGAAGATGCCTTTGTGCCACCCAAGGAGGACTTCTCACTGGCAGCCATGGGGACCCCCCTTGAGGAGCGAGTGGGGGCAGGTAGCCGTTGGGAGATGGGTGCACCACCAGGATCCCCATGTGTGAGCATGGGAGGGGGAATGAGAAAGGGAGGTGCAGCCCTGCCCGGCCCCGCCCAGGTCCAGCGCTCTCCATCGCCCTCGCCCTCTGTCTCCAGAACCCCCACGCCAGGCCCACAGAAGCGGGGCGTCCACATGACTGCAGTGGGCTGAACTGGAAGGCGGCCAGGGCTAGAGAAGGAGCCGGCAGCCCTGAGCTGGGTGTGCAAACAGCTTCGCAGCGATGGGAAATGCCTCGAAGGCGAAGGCCGGGGTACCTCGGAGTTGAGCTGCTTCCCAAAATAACCCAGGGGGGCTGTCTCGGATTCTGAAACTGGGTCTGGCCGCCCAAGCTGCAGGAAGCCCCAGACCCACACCAGCCCCACTCGGGGAACAGATGGTGCTGGGATTTTTCTTTCTTTTACCAGAGTCAGCTGGCAGGCGAACAGCTTGTCTAGAGAAAAACGCGTCCCCCCGCTGTTGGCAATGGATCAAAGCTACCCCTCGCTCTCATCACCCTTCCATCACTGCGGCCTCCTCTGGCCTCTTTCCCTGAGACTAGGGTGGGGGTTGGGGGGGCGCTACCCCATGGCTCGCACAACCCCATCCACTTCGGGGTGCAGACCCTCCCGGTCCCCTCAATCTTTAAGAGCCTAGGCTCAGAGGAGATGCAGAATCTGAGAGGCCTGGCTGGCTAGAAAACTGACAATAGGCGCACACGTTATCTAAGATCTGGCCAGCGGGACTTGGCCTGACCACCAGCTGCCCAACCTCTTCCTCCTCTCCACATGCGATTCCTACAGAGTGGCACGCAATACAGCAACACCCTGGAGGGGTTTTACAGCTACACAATAAGGGTGCCCAAGCCCTTCCTCCTGGGCCCTCTCGAGCCCCTCCTGCATGTGGGCCCAGGGCTGAGAGCTGGGAATGAAGAGAGAGGACAGGCTTTACTCAGGGGGCTTGTGGCCCAGGCCAGAGCAGGCTGGGGGCCCAGTGGCTAGGCGTGGTCCCTGGAGTGTGGCCCCAAGTGCCTCCTGTGCCTCCTCTGTGACCCTGGACGACCTACTCATCTCCCTGAATCTGTGTCCTTGCATATCAGACAGAAGCAGTCAGAGACCTAGTCTTCATAGGTTATTAGAGAAACATTTTTAAATGTTTGAAACATGGCAGAGCATCTAATATTTGGTAAATTGTCATATAACATTGCCACCATCGCCACCATCACTGCCACTGCTGTCTGCCCACTGCCATCATCCTCTGTGTTGGTCACCTTACCATCGCTGGGACAAAATATCCAACAAGCGCAATCTGAAGGAGGAGAGGGTTACCTGGGCCACAGCTTCAGAGGCCTCAGTCTGTGGTCAGCTCCAGTGGCCTAGCAGGAGGGCCTGGTGGAGGAGAGCTGCTCAGCCCGCGGCAGTCCGGGGTGGGGGTGAGGGTGGGGGAGGGGGACAACGATGCACTTTACAGGTCGTACACCTAGCAACCGCCTCCTCCAGCTGGGCCCTACCTCTTCAAGGCCCATGAACAGCTGGAAGCACCAGCGGAAGAACCCACAGATAACAACAGTGCCCCATGGTACAGTCATCTTCCAGAAGTCCCACCTCTGAGCACCTGAGCCTTTGTGGGATATTCCAGGTCCAAACCATAAGACCACCACCACCACTACCACCACCACTACTACACCACTGCCATCATCACCATCACTGCCACCACTACCACCATCACCACCACCACCAACAACAACACCACCACCAACAACACTATCCCTACCACTGTCACTACCACCACTACCACCATCACCACCACTACCACTATCACCACCACCATAATCATCATCATCATTACTTTCTAAAAAATAGTGTTGGGAGTGCCTGTCCCTCCAGGTCCAGAGATGTGATACACGTCAGGTCAGGGCCTGGAGCACCAGTGGCCTGGAGTTTAGACGCTAAACAGTGAGGCCTGCCTGGCTGTCCTGTGTGCCTATCCCAGGCTCTTCAATGGCTCTTACCATGGCCCTCAGCACTTCTGAGGTGCTGGCTAAGTACCTGTTGGCTGATCGCCTAATGTGACTTCTTAACTCTGCCAGGGATGCAGATCCCGACCCTCACTACTCAGCTCATAGCTCCCCCAATGGCCACCCCAGAACCCCAGGGGCCAACACTAAAGCTGAACTGACTGCACCCGTCTCCTTGACCCTGGGCTCAGCTGACCATGTGGACAAAGGCTCCATGCACCTGTCCTTCCCCTGCACCCTCCAATGACAGGCAGCTTAAAGATGTTGTCAGAGTCCTGGGTTCCAGTCCCAACTGTGCCTCTGAGCAGCTGTGTGATATTGGACGAACCAACCACTGCCCTTCTCTGCACCTGAGTTTCCTTATCTGTAAAATGGGAATAATCCTCTCCACTAGGGTTAAACCTTAGGGTGGGAGTCATAAAGCTCAACTGAAAGAGTGATGGTCAGGTTGCCATGGTGAGCATTTGCTGCAGCCTTTTCTTTCTTCAGCAGATATAGACCAGGCATGGCTCACCATACCCATTTCCTCCCTGGCTGGGCTTGCACTGGACTACATTTCCCAGCCTCCTTTGCAATTCACCGTGGCTCTGGAGCCCTCATCAATGAGTCCTGAATGGAGTGAACTGCAGCTGGCACAGCCTGGTTCCCGGCCAATCCTGGTGTTCTGAATGCTCAGATGTAGCACAAAGTGTGGCGGTCTCAGCAGCCAGGTGCAGAAGATGGAGCCACAGATGGGGCCCCGGGGGGAGCTGTGCCAAGTGCTCCAAGCTTCACGGGACAAGGAGCGTGGGAGCCCCTGCCATGTGGTATTGGTGGCGGCAGCTGGCATCGCAGCACCAGCACCTTGTTTGAGGCCGCTGCCAGGTTGCCGCTGAATCCAACCACAGTCTGCATGTACTTGTGGTCTCCGGTAGTTCTGCTTCTCTTGCAGAACGCTGGGGCCAGTGCAGAGTTGCTCACCCGAGCCTGCTTTCTGTCCCTCCTCCTCGGCACCCTCACCTGATGCCTGGCTCTGAGTATTCTCACACCCAGAGATTTGCCCGATGCTTAGGGCCCCCTTTCCCACGTGACTTTCTGGGGTTTTCACCAGGTTCTTTCAACTTAATCCCTGGAGATTCATCAAGGACTCTGTTGAAAGTGGAGGTCTCCACAGAGAGCTCCTGGCTGCTTTGGTGGGACCCTTGGGCTGGCTCCATGGTGGCCTGTTACCTTAAATTCTCAACTCAAGGGCCGGGGTCCAGGCAGCCAACGCAGAGCCCACTGTAGGGTCCGAGTCAAGCTGATCTGACTGTGCAGGTGACTTCCGCAGTGAGATTTCTCCCTTTCTCACCGAGAGCTGCAATCGAGACAAGAGGACTCTTCGCTTCTCCTCCAGGGTGACCCTGTCTCCCATTCTTATTCCCTAGGGAACCCCAGCCTGGCAGGGGACACTGGCTCTGGAGAAGGGCTTTGTACGTGGCTTCTCATGTTAGTGGGCCCCGGTTTCCTCTTGTCTCATTTGTGATCTTAACAGAAGCAGACCAGCTGACCCTGCACAGAGGGTGTCCCCAGGGCCACCGGCCGTGGCGACCAATCACCTCTGGGAGTGCCACTGTCACTTTCAGTGTGGTGCCTTATTTTTCCTTTGTTCTCATGGCTGGTTGTGCTGCTTTCAAACGCACCTACCATGGGTATGTAGGCAGGTGAGTGCAGGCGGACGTGGTCCCTTTAGAACTCGTCCTGTGGCTTTCCTGCTCCGCACACTAGTCTGCCATCCTGTGGAAAGTGGAAGCCACTCTCCAGTAGCCCATAGAGGATGCCTAATAGGCGCCTATGTACTTGATTTTGGCCTTAGCTCCCGCGCTAGAGAGAAATGTGTATCACTTGCCATCCCAGCTCCGCACAGGGACTCCCGAGGCTGCCGCTGCCTGCCTATGCCCCCGTCACTTCTCGCCTCTCAGCTGCCCCCCACACAGACTCAAGAGCGGACAGTGCAGCTCCATCGGCTGAGCTTCACTGAGCTCCCGTTTTAGGCTACATCGGGCTTGCCCACCCTGGTGGCGGTGGTAACAGTGGCTTCAGGGGCAGCCTTGGTGACGGTGGTGACAGCAGGTGAGCAGCATCAAAATATTCAAGCTTCTATGCACCTTTATGTGATGACGATGCACCGATGGAAACAAGGCACCAGTACAATGGCTGCGGCGACCTTCCAGCTCCGCCAGAGATGGGCCAGGGGCCCCTGAAGAGGGAGGGACTCAAGGGGTGCACAGATTGAGGGGGTCAGGGGGGCTAACTGGGGAGCAGATCGTGAAGATGAGGCAGACAGCTCCGGAAGGTATTAAGAACACCTGGCTTAGCGAGATAGCTCAGTGGACTAAGCACCTGCTTAGGCAAGTGCAAGAACCTGGGTCCCTGAAACAGAGCATGGTGGTGCACTTCTGTAATCCCAGCACTGGGGTCACTGAGATAGGGAGATCACTGTGAGTCTGAGCTGTGTAGTGAGACCCTGTACCAAATACATCTAAAAAAAAAAAAAAAAAACTGACCTGTACACCTAAAAGTGGTTAAGATGGTAAATTTTGTATTACATGAGTGTGTTTTTTTTAATTTTCACACCCTGGTTTCAGTGGCCAGCTCAACGCAGAGCCAGCATGGCATGAGGTACCAAGGGTTGAACCCGGGTCCTTGCACTTGCCAGGCAGGCACCTAGACTGCTGAGCTATTTCCCCAGCCCCTATTACGTGGGGTTTTTTTGGAATTTTTTTTTTTCCTAAAAGGAATAAAATTCTGCTGAATGCAAAAAAAAAAAGAGAGAGAACATGCCGACTTTAGAAGGCTCCATGAATCTATTGTGGAAACAAGACCGACAAGAACCGGTAGCGTTGAACCCGGCCTGGAAAAAGGAAGTGCGAGGAGCACGGTGTAGCAGCGGTGCCGGCTCGGTTCTTCGTATTTAGCTAGGCCCTGGCATGAAAGTGAAGCCATGTTAGTCTCTTGGGCCAATCCTAAAGGAGAGAGTCGGTGCGAGTGAGTGCAGCCGGCTCCGGCGCTTGCTCCTCTGTGGCCACAGATGTTGCTGCTGAGTAGTGTTCGACTCCGGACTGCCAGGAACACATCTCCCCCAAGTCCCACCTCAGAGACGAAGACGCCAGTGGTACTGGCAGCGCCCCCTCCCACGGTGCTCCCCGCCAGCTGGCTTCTCACGTGGACATTACTGCTGACCATCCGCCTCAGCAACGCGGCGCAGAGCAGGCTTGCCATGTGTCTCCGTAGCTTCCCAGGCCACTTCCTGAGATGGTGTAGCGGGAGGACAGTGGCCGGTGGATCTTTGGAGCTTCTGTGTGAATTGGCCAGAGAGATGGAGAGTGACAGTTTTTATGAAGACATAGAATCTTTAACTCAGGTACTGAGGGCTTTGGCTACGGATGGACATGAACACCAGGCCAAGGCAGACAAAGGACAGCAGTGCTTCGTGTTCAGACGTCCTGCGGCGGCAAGGATGGGGATTTCCCAACAGGAGCTGTTAAATTTGGTCCTGAGTGCATGCGTGGGTCAAGAAACACACTGAGGACATCTTCAAAGAGGTCCTCGGGTCAGGGCTGCAGGGCCACTGACTGTCACACAAGTTCCTTTGCAATGTGTTTGAACTTGGACCCCCAGTGATGCTTGATGCTGCGATGCCTAAAACAATGACGATTTCTCATTTTGAAAAGCATTTATGGCCGGGGAGATAGCTCAGTAGAATAAGCACTTGCCCGGCAAGTGCAAGGTCCTGAATTCAATCCCTGGCACTGCAAAAAAAAAAGCATTTATAATAGGTTCAGATGTGCTTTATCAGCAAAACATAGTCATTTTCCTTAAGTATTCCATATATCTGCAGCAACTTAAAACAGCCACGGTTTAGTGTCTTACATGTCGGCAGATTGGGGTTAATCCCCTATATTCTACCTGATTTTATACTCTTTACCTATAATATACTGAGAAAAGTGCGTCTCTATCCACTATACTAGCATGTTTGCCTGGTTCCCCTTTCATGTCTATAAGTTTCATTGCATTTGTTTTGGGACAGTACTTTACAAAAAGTATACAACTCGCTTCTTCTCAGGGAATTAAAGCTTTACCGTTGTGTCACATTCCTCTTCGAGTGCTATTTTTGGGTGTCAATATAGTTTTCTAATTTTATTTTAGCATTTCACTGCTATGTATGGTTGTACCCATTTATTCCCATTACTGTATCCTAATATTTTGAGTAATGCTTTATATATACCATGTCACTAAATATAGTTATTTTAGGACTAAATTTGTTTTATTTGAAAACTTTTGGGCAAATGTATTTTTTTATGATCTTCTGTTCATTTAAATTTTTACTACTCTTAATGATGTTTTTAATACATCCTGCATTAGTGCTTTCTGTCCTACTTTCAACTGATTACAAATGGGGCTGGGGAGATAGCTCCACGGTACAAGTGCCTGCCTAGCAGGTGCAAGGTCATAAGTTTGAACCCTGATCCCGCAAAAAAAAAAAAAAAAAAAAAAAAAGCTTTCGATGGATTACACTGCCCACCATCATTTGAATATATCTTCTACTAGAATATCATGTATACTATGATTCAATAAATAAATTCTATATTTGTCAGAATCCAATTAAATGAGAATAGAATAATAAAAGCATTTAGATAGCCACAGTTTTCAAAGCATGGACAAAAGCTTGAAGCAAATGTCAGAATAAGAGAGCAGATGTCGGAGAATTCTTCTAGGCTTCTGGCCCTTGATGACTTTTTTCAGATTTTTTTCCCATTTTTAATGTATATGAGCCTTAGAGACAGTTT
>PVKN010016864.1:0-17635 GCA_004027915.1 Capromys pilorides | reverse complement strand
TACCTCAATCTGATAAAAGCCATCTATGACAATCCAATGGCTAACATAATTCTAAATAGGGAAAAACTGAAATCTTTTACTCTCGGATCAGGGACAAGACAAAGATGATCTGTCACAACTCCTATTCCATGTAGTTCTAGAATCATTAGCTAGAGCTATTAGACAAGAGAGAGAAATAAAAGGAATTAGAATAGGTAAAGCACTATTGACAGGCGACATGATACTCTACTTGGAAGGCCCAAAAAACTCCACCAAGAAGCTACTAGAATTAATATACAAATTTAGTAGCATATAGCAGGATACAAAGTCACTACCCAAAAGTCAATAGCCTTCCTCTACACAGATAACAAACACAGAGAGAGAAATCAGAGAAACAATACCTTTTATAATAGCACCATGGAAAATGAAATACTTGGGAATTAATTTAACTAAAGGAGTAAAAGATCTATTCAATGAAAATTACAGTACTGTTATTAGCACTTCAGGTATCTTCTCAGTGCCCTGCCAGGGCCGTGGGCCCACCCAGCGGGCCGATCTGAAGGCTTCACTAAACCATCCAATGGGTAATAGTGATGGGCAGTGTGTACAAAGGACAGGGACTTAATGGGCACAAGCACATGACCCGCACTTCCTGGGAATTCCTCGTTCATGGGGAATAATTGCAATCCCCGATGCCCCTCCGGAGTAAGGTAGGCACAGGCTGAGCCAGTCGGTGTAGCGCATGCAGCCTCGACAGCTAAGGACATCGCAGACCTGTTATCGCTCAATCTCAGCTGACTGAATGCTGAGGTTTCCCGTGTGGCTCAAACTGAGCCACAGGCTCACTCCTGGTGGTGTCCTTTGTCAATTCCTTTAGGTTTCAGCTTTGCAGCCATATTCCTCCCTCTCCCTCCAACCCAAAGGCTTCAGTTTCCTGTATGCTGCCCATTGGGTCATGGGAACAACGCTGCTGCGTCACCAGCCCTCATGGTTTATGGTTGGAACTACTACCATATCTGATGGCCTTCAAATCTCTGACTTTTGTTCTTGATTAGTGAAAACATTCTTGACAAAAAACAAAATAACGTTAGGTTTTGCTCTTATCTTGATCAGAGAGTCTTCCCTAGGTTTCCATAAATGGCCCCTGGATATTTGTTGCCAATACACATTCACTCGTTTACGCAGTTTCTCCTGGTCATAATTCTTCCTTTCCCAGGGAGGAGGACTCTGGTTACTGGCAGGAGAATAATGTAATGTGAGGCAGGAGGAAAAGCTTTGCTTTGCCCTGCAAGACAGAGCTCCAGGGCCAGCCAGAAAGCTGAGTGGATGAAAGCCTGCTTAGGCAAAGTACAGGGACTGGGGTTGGATCCCCGGCTCCACATGCCATGCCGGACCCTGCCCCCCGGGACACACTGAGATGGCGATTGAGACTGGGCGTGGTGGCACGGGCCTGTAATCCCAGCCCTTGGGAGGCTGAAAATAGGAGGATCACTACGAGTCCGGTCTGTGCAGTGAGACCCTGAAGACCCTGTACTAAATACATTATAAAGTTAATAATAATAATAAAAACAATCTCTCTTGTCGCAGTCTCCCTGAGTGCTGGGAGTACAGACGTGCATCATCACTCCTGGCCACTTCCAGCAATGAAAGGAAGTACCTTGATGTGATCAAAGACATGATAAACACTGGACAGAAGAGAAGGCTGTGGGTGTAATGGGACACGTTGTTTTGCAACACACTTTTTAAAGAATAAGCAGTAGGAGTACATTCTAAAACAGTGATAAAAAGTATAGTATGCTGAATCCATATAGCAGAAACATTTATCTTTGCCAAGTGCCATGCACTGCATATTGTATGTATGTATGTATGTATGCATGTATGCATGTATGTATGTATGCATTTAGTTGATAAAGGGTTCGACTATGCAGTTCAAACTCCTAGCAATCCTCCTTCTCAGCGCCCCCAGCTCTGGGATTACAGGCACATGCCACCACGCTCAGTCTTGTGGGGTAGCAAGGCACGAGTTCCAGGGCCAGCACAGCACGTGGTACAAGGAATGGAACTTGCATCCTGGTGCTTGCCAGGTGCTTAAGACTTCCAAGCTATCTCCCCAGCCCTGTCTGTGCTTTTATATGAACTGGCAGAGTAGTAGCTTCCCTCACACCAGCATCATTACAGATGTGAGGGTGACGCATGTCCCAAATATGCAGTGGTTTCAAGGTGCCAGGTGACAGGAACCTTTCAGCCTTGTTGCAATCTGGTACCAACCTGTATGGGGACGCGGGGGTGCAGTGGAGCTGCTCTCTGGATTTCTGTGCTCTGCTCTCTCCGGGATTGCCCACTGGTGAGCTTTCCCCAAACTTCCTTTGCTGTTCACTCATTGGGACCAGAACTTGAGCAGAATGGCCCTAGAAGGACCCTGATCCTGCCCACAAACATCCTGCTCACTGGGGCAAATGTGAGCTCCATGGTATTTTCAGAGGCTCTAGTTTTGCTCTGCAGCAACTTCAGAAGGAGGCGCCCCCTACTGAGATGCAGAGGTCCTGACCCTCACCTCATAGCTGATGGAGCTCAGAGATGGCTCTTCCTTACTATTTCCAAAGGGTAACTGGGCGGCAGCCACCACAAACAAAGCTTCAAGGGATGCGTGGGACTTGGGACTCTCCCCTGAAGTTGAGATATAGGCCTGGATGGAGAAGCTACCACAGCACCCGATTGTAGGGATTTCTGGGCTGAGGCCTCACTATTGCAGTGCTCTGCCAGATAAGATGAACCACCATGAATTCTGTAAACTGGCAGGTTTGTTTTTAGGGTTTTTTGGGTATTTTTTAGGGAAGGGTCTAAAGGGTGTTTAGGGTCTCACTACTAGATCAAAGTGATAGTGATCCACCTGTTTACAGTGGGATTACAGGCGCGCACCACCGTGCCCGGTCTTAATTGCTATCTCAGTGTGCCCTGGGGGCAGGGTCGGCACAGCAGTCCTGGGAATTGAACCCTTGGCCTCTGCGCCTGCTTGCAGGTACTTTAATCCACGGAGCAATTTGGCTGGCGCCAGCTGGCAGTTCTGACCACACACCTGCTCTCACACTGAACCCCTGATAGAGATTCTCATTGGAATGAGGCTGCAGGAAAAACCAGGTCTCCCCAGCCACCCAAAGGCAGAAATGATGCTTCTGGTATATGGATTCAGGGTACTAACATTTTATCATTATTTTAGAGTGTATTCCTTCTACTTATTTAAAATCAGGCCCCCAAGGCAAAACCAGATCTTCCCCACAGCCCCAAGGCAGACCCCAAGAGAAGCAGGTCTTGTGTCTTGTCCTGGCCTAGTCCTTGGAGTTGGCATCTTATGCCCAGTACCTGGGGCAACCAGATCTCACCAGTGGTGCCACTGCAGTGCCCTTCTGGGTCCTACCCCTCCCCCAGCCACGGGGAGCGGCAGGTGCAGCTCACAGCTGCTCTCCTCAGATGCTGGGTCTGAGCCAGATGGAAAGTTCCTCACCTGGGTGCCCGGGGAGGCACTGAGCCTGGTCTGAAGGTTGGGACTATCTCCATGGCAGTGCATGCTCCTGCGAGTCCTGTGGGATCAGATGACAGCCCAGCTCTGGCCAAGACAAAACTTTTCTTCTTGTCCTTGCCCAGTTCCACATTCCACCTTCTGCCACTGGGAGCACCCTCTATATGTCACATGTGAGACAAGACCCCACATCTCAGGCTAAGGAACTTGTATCAGATCTTATTGATTGACATGCAATGGCAAGCAGAAGCACCAAAATGACAGGGTTTGGAGGCAGATTGATTTACATTGATGGGCACTGTCTCAGTTACTTCTCTCTCATTGATGGGACAAAGTACACGATATCTAAAATTAAGGAAGGAAACGTTTATTTAGTTCACAGTTTGTGGAGGTTTCAGTCCATTCTCAGCTGGCTCCAAAGCAGACTGGTACATGGCAGTGGAAAACAGCTCATGGTGGGGGAAAACAGCAAAAGCAAGAGCAAAAGGGAGAAGTAGTGGCAACAGCTGGCAGCAGAGAGCAAATCTGTCTCCCTTAGGTTGCATTTGGGCTATCCACCCAGGTTGAGTTTAGCACTCACACTCATAATCCCAGCAGCACTCACACCCATAATCCCAGTAGCGCTCACACCCATAATCCCAGCACTGGATTATGAATTAATCATAAACTCTAGAAGCCACTCTATAACTGCATGAGGCATTGGGAGGAAAATTAGACACAAGCCCTAACAGGCACTGACTGGAATCACTCCCAGAATATCTGACCCCAATCTCTGCTGGTCTAGGGCTTCTATATGGTGCATGAGCAAGAGGTACAGAGGAAGATACAATGAGACAGAGCAGCCTGGCAGTTCTTCTGGTTAGCTAGCAGGGTGAGACCATCGGGTGAAAGGGTAGATTAACAATCTTCAGTTCATGAAGCCTGATACAATGGTACAACCAGGCATCCTGCGTGTTCAGTTGTGCACTCTTGGTTACAGGGGTCAAGAAAGTAATTACAAAGCCATGAATAAGTTACAGAGCTAGGCAGTTTCAAAAGAACAAAGTTTTGAAAAGAACAGTTTCTCTCGTATATTTTTTTTCCCTTTCAGACTTTCACCTCAGAAGCATCACTGGGGCTCATCGGGGCAAATGTGTGTTTTTGAAGTTGTTGAATCCTTACTCAGGACACAAGCTGAGTTTCTTGCAGTCCCATCAGGAAGTCATTCAGACATACAGAGATCCTGATTACACAGAACCTGACCAGAGGATACAGTTCACAGCCACCAAGTACAGGTCCCAAATCCACCTTGCTTCCAAGGAGGTGTGAGTGAAAGCCTTACCTGACATCTCAGGTTTCCCAACCAGGTTTTCCAAAAGCCATAGTCCTGGCTTTTGCCTCAGGCTGTTCAGCTCCTCAAGAGTTGTTCCAGGCCACACACCTCTGTCCAGGACAGGTAGAGAAAATGGCAGCTAGCATCCCCTCACTGGGTGACAGAGGATTTCGTGGACGCAGTTCAGGTGAAGCTCTCAGCACATTCCCTGTCATCCGCCAACCTCTTAAGTACAAGAGGCATCTTGCACGTGGCCCTGTTTCTCTGAGCCAGAAGTCCCCTGTCTTTCCATCCCTAGCAAAGATCTCTTCTGCACTCTGGAATGCTGACTTCCAGCTACTGTATGCCCCAGACCTATGCCTAGCGGAGGGATAGGTCCTGGGGTCTGACTGACGGGTTCATATAGGGGGAACAGTCCATACTCATGAGAGAAGAATAGAATTCTACTGCACTCGTATCATCAGTGGAATCTGCCTGGGTTATCTCACTTGGGATATGCCCGGAAAGCTCCAGTATCTGATTGTTAGATGTGAACTCAGGGGTGGTTGGTTTCAGCATGGACACAGCCATTGTTAGCAGATTTGTTTTCTTGGTGCTTCCCAGGAAGCCTCAGGTCCCTGAATGGCAACTTCTGTACAAAGTCTTTATTTTTTGTTTGTTTTGGGTTTTTTTTTTTTTTATGATTTTTTTTTAACCAGGAATCAAACTCGTGACCTTGTACTCACAGGTGCTTGTGTCACTGAGCCATATCCTCGGCCTCTCGTACAGTCTTTGGCTTTGCTCTGAGGTTCAGTGGTGCCATCTCAGATCACTTCTCTTACAGGAGAGGACAGAGCCACCAAGGAATTATTTTTGCCTCCACGACTAATTAGCTTATCAATAGTGACTTAGGATGAGGATATACAAAAAAGCAAAAAAAAATTTTTTTGTAGTGGAAATTGAACTCAGGACTTCCCACCTGCCAGGCAGGAGCCATGCTGCTGAGCTATATCCCCAGCCCCTGTTTTTTTTTTTTTTTTGAGACAGAGTCTTGCTTTATATTCCAGGTTGGCCTTAAACTCAAAGTGATCCTCCTGCCTCAGCCTCCTGAATGCTGGAATGACAGGATTTCCTGGTGGAAAACAAGCACCACAAAGCGGTGCACACTCAGAGGCCACATGGAGGAAATGCCCTGGACTCAGTAGTGCTCATCCATGGAGGTCTCAGATTTAATTTCCTGCATTCTGTGGACTCTATGATGTGTAAATGTTTAACACTGTATGTATAATACTTCGGCAAGTAGAATGTTCAACCAAAAAGAATGATTTAGAAGAAAGGGGGCTCCCTATATGCCCCTTTCTCACACTTTCAAAGCAGCCCCCAAGCTGGTGTGGGGAACCCTGTTCTGCTGGAACCAGGAAGTGTTTTTATGTTCTAGAAGATTTCGTCCTGAGTGTGGAGCATTAATTATTAAAGAGCTGCTTTCAACTCTATCAGCCAAGCTTAATGTTTAGTTTGAGGACTGAAAACCTAAAGTGTCTGCCTCTTGACTTTGCACCCTGCTGCTTAGGTGTTTAGAAAGAAAGAGGAGGAAGGGCAAGAGAGAGAAAAGAAAAGGGGAAACTCACCATCCTGTTCTGGTGACCACGCTGATGTGTAGAGAAGAAACACTTCCCAACGCTTTCCTGTTACAGCAGCTGCATTGCCTTCCTTCTCTCCCAGCCTAGGGAAAAAGGCTGCCCTGATCCAGGCAGCGGGGCAGTTTCAAATTGAAAGACAAAAGCTCGAGGATGCCAGATAGGGACTAGGGCCAGGGAGGCAGCTGCCAGGAGGAGGTGGCTGGAGGACAGAGTACAGGCGTTGTAGTGGTCCAGGCCTTGAGTGCTGCCCCCCACTTTTCTCTGAGAGGGATTGAGGTCAGGATCCTGCCCTAGCAGTGGCCCTGGGCTCAGGAAGCCCAACCTACTGAAGCTGTGGACTCTGCCCAAGATTCCTGCTGATCGGAGGAGGCTGGCCATTGTGCAAGGGTCAGACCCACTTTTCCCCCACAGAGACCCGGGCTTCTGTCTCCTGGAGAGCGGCCTCTTCACCCCAAATTTGTGAGTAGGAGCAAGGTGTGCACACAGCTCTCTGTGTGCGCCGTGTCTGTCTATATCAGCTTAGCCAGGCTGGGATTTAGAGAGGGCTGAGTGCTTGAAAAAAGGAAAAAAGAGAGGAAATGGTCTGGGAGAAGGAGGTCTTGGAGGTCTTAGGACTCTGAGTTACAGATGAGCGGAAGCTTAAGAAGGAACTACAGGGGTTCTTGGAATGGAAAAGTCTGGAAGTGAAGATGATTTCAGGTATGGTTAGCTCCAGGGGTGAGAATGGCATCTTTAGGATATTGTCTCATCTTTCAATGAGAAAGTGCAAGAGTGGGCAACAAATCCCTCCATAATTAAAGCCTATTGTGGGAAGCAATGAAAGCAAGGGCCTCTCTTCAGAAAAAGTCCGTATCCGATGCAGTCCTTCTGTTTATCTGTGCGTCTGATTCTCATTCCCTTCCTTTGCTTTCCTGGGAAGTAGGCAGAATTTGCTGTTGCTGCCCAGAACCCCTAGCACTCACGAGGGTCTGCCTCTCATAGGCTCAGTGTGAGGCAGGAATGAGGGCTTCATCCGAGGGTCCGGGTGACCCAGGGTGAAGCCCAGGCATGGTGAGGTGTGAGCTTGGGGTGGCGTTTGCAGCTTCTCCACAGGGTCTCTCTGACTTTGTCTTTCAGCAGGAAGATCCGGCCCATGGAGGATAACGTACAGCGGCCAAGAGAGTCCATCTCCCTCCCACCCATGGGCCTTGGTGTGGAGAACATGGGGGCTGAGTTCCTGGAAAGTTTGGTCTGTAGCTGCCCCCAACTTGGCCTTCTCAGCCTCCCTCCTTCTCGAGCCCCAGTCATGGTGGGAGGGTGCTCTGTTCCTCTCCCACTCTCCTGGCTCCTTGGTTAGGAGACCTCTGCATGCCAGCCCCTTTGGGTCATCACCCTTTGAACATTTACTGAGCACCTACTATGTGCCCAGATAGCCTGAAGGTCAATGAAGATTCCATTGAGAAGCCAGATGATATAGAGGTTGGGGGGTATCTCTGAGGAAACTAGTCCAGTCTGGGGGAAGGCTGAGGACCACAACTCCAACTCTGGAGTGTAATGTGATGCTCTCCATCCTCCCAGCTTCCTCAGACAAGGCCCTTACTTTTCACAGTCCCATGTACCACCCACAGAGTAGCTTTCATGAGGTCACCTTCAAGAATATCCCCACCCAAAATCACTCCTTTGGTGGTAGGGAGAATGGTGTCCTGGAGCTAGGCCTGAGGCCATCCCCAGAGGGTCCCTCATGGCCCCCACCAGCCTCAGGGAAGTCACAGGTGTTCTTCCATCACGCAAACCACAAAAGCAGAAGGATCTAGCTCATCCAAGGAGAGATTTATGGTAGCACAGAATAATTAATTAAGAATTTAATTAAGCAACCAGTTATTTCCTATGCAAAAAGTGGGTCCCCACCTGAGAGCATGGGTGCAGTGGCATGGCAGGGGCTCCTTCTCCCTCAGGGCCCTCAGCTTGCTGTCCCTGTTTTAGGAGGAAGGTCGACTCCCTGGTGGCAGCATCTCAAGCCAACAAGGCGGGCACACTGTGGAGAGGAAGCCCCTGTGGGGATGGTAGGTCATCTTGAGGCACTGGCTGACTGAGGTGGTGAAGGAGCCTAACCCCCCAGCAGACTGGGAGACTTGTGACCCCTGTTAAAGAGAGAATGAGCTGAGCCCCAGTTGGAGATCAGGCCAGGAGCCAGGGTGTGGATATGGCCAGTGTCCCCTATCCTCATTGGCCTCCCACTCCATTTGGTCTCTGGGATACCTTGGAGAACCTACCACTCAATTCAAACTCCGATTTTGCCTAGAAGGGACCAGCCCAGAAGGTTCTAGCTCTGCTGTGAGCTAGAACTCTGGTCCTCAAGAGCCAGTGCCCAGGCTGAGCCGCCGGTAGGGCAGGGGTGGTGACAGAGCTCTCTGCCTGCCTGTGAGGAAACTGGAGGAAGTTTTACTGATATTTCAGGAGCTGGGGGCACCTTAAAACCCCAGCTGGAGATTAAATTCTGTGAGCTCAGGGTACATATCCACTAGAGGCTCGACCTGGGGAGCCCCAGGGTTGTTTTGGGTCCAAGTCTTTCCCTAGGGAAAGCAGGTGACCCAGTAACCCAGAGCTGGTTGGAGTGTGTGCTGAGCTTGAAGGCAGTGGGGGTGGGCAAGGGTAGGGCTATTGCATGCATCTCCTTCCCAGAATAGGTGCTGGGGAAACTTAGATGAGGAGGGTCCCTGTTCCCAAGGGAGCAAATAGAGCTGGGAGCCACTTCATCCCCCTCTAGGGACTGAATGTGACAGGATGGGCAGCATCCACCCTCATGCACTTCTGCCTGTTGATAAGGCTCCTCTCTCCCACTCCCCGACACAAGGTTGTCTGTCCCCTGAAGGTAGGGCAATAGGAGGGACCCAGAAGCCCCAAGGCCTGGAACATAGCTCAATAGTTTGCTTTGGGCTAGAGTTTCTTTCAGCTTCATGGGAGGTGGAGGCCAACACCTGGCTTGGCCCTGTCCCATAGCCCTGGAACATCCCTGAGTGGCTTTCCCGAAAGGTGGGAGTCAGGGTTCACTCAAGGATATGGCTGCTCCTCCCTCCAGGAGAAGCCTGCAGTGGGCCCTGCAAGGATGTCCCAGGCCACTCTTCCGATGGATGGGCACAGGACTGCTCTGTACTGGTGAGCCCCCGTCACCCCACCAGGAAACAGGAGACTCACTGCCCAGCCTCCATACCTAGCACAGAGGCACGCATGCAATCAGTCAATAACTGTTTGCTTAGCATTGAGTTAGGGCTGGCTCCTGCCCAAGCCAGGAACTGAGGCCCCCCAAGCCAGACCTCGCTGCATCTTTCCAAGTCACCCTCTTAGCAGCAGAGGGTAGGGGGTGACACAGAAATATCCACAGAATGCAGCAGATGTCTGGCAATGCAAAGCATCTCTCCTGGGGGACCACCAGCGAGGAGTGGGCAGTAGGTGGAGGGGAGGCCAGCATGGAGTGAGTGGGTGCCTGCTGCTCAGACATTTCAGAGCTGGAGGGCTGAGAAAGGGCCCTGACCTGCAGGGGAAGAGGATATGCTCAGACGGGGGGGTTTGTGTTCAAAGCCAGAGAGAACCACTAAAGGGTTTATTTATTTTTTTTACGGGACCTGGGTTTGAACTCACTACCTTGCACTTGCCAGGCAGGCACTTGTGCTACGGAGCTATCTCCCCAGCCCTCCATTGAAGGATTTAAATGGGGAATTGCCCCAGTTGGGGGCTGTGGTGTGTGGGTAACAAGAAAGCAATGAGAGAGGGGTGGGCTGGGTTTGAGCAATCTAGCGTATGTAAGGAATGACCCCAGTTACCCTGGGGGTGGCTTGGCCAGGAGTATAGGGTAAGGGAAACCTTAAATCATCCCAGGTTCTGGTCTGGGTGATGGAGGACACAATGGTGACCTCCTCACAGCTCCAGGACACAGGTGGAGAAGGTGATCTTGTAGGGAGGAGGAAATGATTTGGACAGCCTCCTGGAGGGACAACAGCAGGCCACTATGGAAGGAAGTCTCCCAGGGACACTTGGAAAATGAACTGAGAATAGGTCAAGACAGAAGCCTGGGGACCAGCCATGAAAGAAGAGGTCAGCAGAAGCCAAGGAGCAGAGGGTTTCACCATCAGTAGCGCCTCTGCAGGGGACCAGCAGGACCAGGACCAAGCAGTGTTCATCACAGGGGGTCATGGTGACATAGGGGAAATGAAACTCCTGGCCTGGAAGGTACCTGGGAAGAGTTTGTGCTCTCTAAAACCAAAGAATGAATTTTAAGACAAATGGAGGTTATGAGAAGAATATTTATTGGGGGAAAGAAAGCTTCTGTCCAAGGGAGGGACTGAAGGGGGACCCGAGCAGATCTTCCTGGGGAAAGCTGTCTCTTCCAGGGACTTTTATAGGGTAAAACCATGTGGTGAGGTGGGTCTAGGGTAGAAACCATGGGAACTCGCTTGGGTGGGCATGAAGTGGGACAAAACTATAGTCAACTAATGAGATTACAAACACCATTGCTAAGGTAAAGTTGATTAAATCCAGGACCAAATGAGGAAGCAGTCAAAGGACAGGGTCTCTTCCTGTTGGAGGTTGGGTTAGTGACTCTTTTGGGCTTTTTCAAGGTGATTGATACCTATTTAGAATATCAACCCCTGATGCCCATCCCTGGGGAAGTATGTGGCCGCATTTGTTTACTCTTCTGTCTTGAGGTCTGGCCCATAGGAGAGTGTCTGTCTCTTCCGAAGTTTCCAAGTCACTTTGCCTTCCATATTGTCTTCTTGAGGGCCTGGTCCTGTCTGACTGCCTATGATACTTCTACCTAATTCAGCTTCCTACAACAATGGGGACATAGGGTAGAGGGGGAAAGAGTAGACTGAAGGGATGGGAGGTAAGTATAGACAGGAAGTATGGACAGCTCTTTGGAGACATTTTTATCAGAACAAGGAAGGAATGTTGATGGCTAGGCTGTGACGTATATTCCTGGTGGGAAATACTGTGGACATGTTTGAGCTGAGGACTTTGTAGAAAGAAGGGGAAATAAGAGAGGAAGCAGTGACCAGCAGAGTAAGGGCTCCTGGGTGCGTGGAGGGCTCCCAGCCCAAGTGGAGGGGCACAGCTTCCCAGTGCAGCTCATTTTTGCCTGGCAGGTTGGAGGCAAAGAAGGAGGGTGGCTGTCATGCAAAGGACATCATGAGTGCCTACAGAGGGGAGAGGAGCATGAGAGATAATAGTGATGGCATAACATTATTGAAGTACTTGGCATTGGGGTCATGGGTTTAGATGCTGTGAGTGTATGATCCCAGCTCAGTCTGTTTTCTGTTGCTGTAACAAAATACCTGAAGCTTGGTGCTTCATAAAGAACAGAGGTTTATTTAGCTCATAGTTCTGGAGTTTCCAGGGCATGGTGTTGATGTTGGCTCAAGTTCATCCCTCCCCGAGGACCCAGTCACCCTCTGCAGGCCCTGCTCCCTCCCATCATCACCACACTGAGTGAGGGCCAAGTTTCCAACTGCTGAACCATCAAGGGACACAAACCACACCCAGACCACAGCCATTTCTCAAGCTTCCTCTGACAGTGAGGGGGGTCTTTCAGCAAGGTCACTATTCCTCTTGCTGCCACCTTCACCCAGACTCAGATTTGTTTCTCTTGAAGGAGGACTGAATTCTTTCCAGGACAGGACACAGTTCTCTGCAGTTGGTGCTCTGCCCCAGTTACTACAGGTGGCAGTGACAGGTCTTGGCTGTCAGGACTGGGTCATTAGATTTTCCATTTTAGGGCTCAGCCTCAAGTCGTGCTGGGGTGCTCAGGATTCCTCCTGTGTCACCTCTTCCATGGAGGAGTCTATGTCCTCTGTACTTCTGGCCTGAGCTGTAACAGTGGCTGCTTTACCTGACATTGGTGTTCCCTGTGTACAAAGAGCTCTGGCCCATCAGACTAACACAGCTGCTTTCCCCACCCCCCAAGAATGTATTTCCTGCCCATGGTTGCATTTAAAGTCCTGTGGAGGTCTCTGATTGGCCAGGCCAATCGGGTCATGTGCCCATCCTGAACCAATGGCTGTACTTGCCTGGCACCAGCCCTTGTGCATCCCACTGAGGCCAGAAGTCCACATGTGTGCTTCACTGGCCTGCCTTGCAGCTTTTCTGCAAAGCACCCAGCACCTGGTAGACACATCCTTACCTTGGACATTTCCAGAATGTCAAAGGCCCCAGCATTCTCATTTCCAGACTGGAGAGCTAGGCTCAGGGAGGCCTAAAGGGTTTTCCTACCCTCTGTGCTCCAGATGGAAGTGATGTGGAGCGTGTTACAGGGCCATGCCACAATGTTCCCTTCTCTGTCCCCAGCATATGCTGCCTTCCTGCTCACTGCCTGTCTTCTGGACTTCCAGAGGGCCCTGGCACTTATCATTGTCACCTGTGTGGTCCTAGCCTTCCTGGCCTACAGCCTACTGAAGAGGTGCTTGGGTCCAACGTTGAGGAAGTGTGAGCCCCTCCAGGGCCACCGTCGCCTGCTCCTCTGGTTTAACCGGTGAGTGAGCACGTGGCCTACTACCTGCAGGGAGAGGAGGGCTCCTGGATCAGAGGGTGTGCGCTGCACCCTGCCCGCCTTCTACAGCCCAGCAGGGAGCTGCCGGACGGCTTCCAAGGCAGCGCATCTTTTGCTAGTTCCCTGCAGTTGGTTCTCTGCCCCAGTAACCACAGGTGACAGTGACAGAAACATTTTGGGAGCTGGACTTCCAAGCACACAAGGCCCTTCTTGGCATCTCTTGTCATACCCTGTGGGGGACTGACTGCTTCTGGAGTCTGGGGAGCGGGCTAGATATGGTGCAGGTGCCAGTAGCTCTAATTAGTCCCAGGGTCCTCGGACAAGAGTTTGGTCTGGGATTTTTTTGATTGTGAAACTGGATTTCTTGGAGCTCTGGAAACCATAGAAACGCCATGGAGTAGGCAAGCGAGAGCAGGGAGAGAGTATCAGACCTGCCTTAATCTGTGTTATGTTGTTGTAACTCAGTACCACAGACTTGGGTGATATATATATATATATATATATATATATATAGAGAGAGAGAGAGAGAGAGAGAGAGGGGTCTTTGTTGGCTCACAGTGTTTGGGAGGCCCAAGAGCATGGCAGCACTGCTATAGCATGAAATCAGTCAGAGCGAAAAAAAATGATGGGAAGACTGGATTAACACAGCTGGAGAAGACCTCCAAGCTTAATCTGCTCTAAGTGAGTCCCGAGCAACTTCTCATGTTTATTGAGGTCTAAAAACAGGCTAAAGATGTGCATAACTAATTTGATTTAAACAAACTACTACCTATGTTGCCTAGTGAATGCTAGCATTCACTAAACTCTAAGTTCACATAACACTCGCTGGTGGTAACATTCCAGGTGAAGGATCAAAGAACAGACAGGGCCACTCCAGCAAATGCTGTTATCTGGGACCTTTATGCCAGCTTGCTGGAATTTACAAGAGGCAGCTGGTCTCCTTGGGCTCTGTTTCTTGCTCTTGCTCCCTCAGGACATCAGGCTTCTGTCTCCTATGGCTGCACACTGCTATCTTCTGGTGAGGGCCTTGTGCAGCTTCACCTCATGGCAGAAAACAGAAGGGTAAGCAGTGTGGGAAGAGTCGAAACAGGAGAGCAGCCTAGACTTGCAAGGAGCACAGCCACAGTACCTAATACAGTTCTGGAAGGCAGCAACTCACTGCTCCCTGCTAGAGTGAACCCACTTCTTTGAGAAGGGCATTAACTTCTCTCAACAACCTGTTAAAGACCTCACCCCACCCCTACTGCTGTTTATTAATTTTCAACATGAATTTAGTAGGAACAAACCATAGTTGTCCAGAGTGTTGGACTCTCGCCTCTCAAAACTCATGTCCTCCTCACATACAACATTCCAGTGATCCCCAAAGTCTTAACCTGGCCTACCATCAATTCCAAAAGCCGAAGTCTCATCTGAGACAGAAGGCAAAGTCCTTCTAGCTCAGAGTTCTTCCAAGACCAGGTACAGCATCTATTTCCAAAATACAGAGTGGGGACCAGAATGGGGTAAGAAATCATTCAGTAAAAATCATCCAGAAGGCAGAGGCAGGAAGTGAGTGAGCTGAAATCTATAAAGAAGTCACTACACTCAAGCCTTTAGGCGCCAGAATAATTGTTTACATTATTACATGTGTTATTTCCCAGACACTCAGGGGTCACTGGGGTTGCAAAATCTGAGCAACCTGGGTACCACCACGGGCTGGACCGACATTCTGGAGCCTCGGCTTTCTTGGGCTGGCACGAGGTACCACTGTGGCTTTGCTGGCCTAGGGCCCTGAGGCAATCTTGCCCTGCAGTGGTCCTACCTGCCCTCCCCAGTGACTCACACATCCTTTGACATCCACGCTGTTATGGCTCCTTCATTGTGTACATCTGCAGAGTTAGTACCTCAGGGACAAGGACAGGGACATGTCGCTGTGCCCTGGGAGGGAGGGCATGTATTACAAAGCCCCAGAGACCAGAGAGGAACCCAGAGATGAAACTCTGAAGAGCCTTCCAATGTCCAGTCAAATTGTGATTGGTGGATTTGTCTGAGGAAACTGCCCACAGCCTAGGAAAGAAGCAAGGAGAGAAAATTGTGCCTGGCACCACAGAGGGCTGGGAGGAGTGTGGTGCCCACAATCGGAGTCCACTCCCCACCGCCCACAGGACCTTCTGTGGGACACGGGGCAGGGTCTTGGCCTGTCCCATGTGTGAGTGCTGCCCATGTACACATGCATATATACGCATGCATATGTGTGCATGTGAGATGCAGAGTCTTCCCGCCTCTCTCCTGCAGAGCCCTTACCCTTGCTGCGGTCCTGGCCCTGGCCTTGTGGCTGGGGCTGGACACCTCCCAGAGGCCTGAGCAGCTGGTGTCCTTTGCAGGGATCTGTGTGTTCATCTCCGTTCTCTTTGCCTGCTCAAAGCATCGCCATGCTGTGAGTGCTTGGTAACCGCCTGATTGAAACTTGGGAGAGGTCCCCTCTTTCCTCCCTGGGGCTGGGGCTGGGGGCTGGGGGTCTAGATGCTCCTTTAGGGAGGCCCAGAGTTCAGGGAAGACCACTGTCCTTGGAGACAGGCTCCCTATAGAGCTGATGAGGGGCATCCTGGGATGGAGGACCCTGTGGGTGGCCACATCTCTTAGCAAACGCCTCCAAATCCTCAGCAGGGCAGGGGACCTTCCTGGAAGGAGCAGAGGATTCTATTTTCAACTAACTGGTCATCACAAGCATTTATTCTCTTGGGGATGTGACCTCTGGTCTGTCCAATCCTGGCCCTCCTGTCTGTAGGCTCAGGAACTGTCCCCCATGTTCCTGAGCTCCAGAGTCTGTGCAAGGAACCAGGGCTTCCAAGAACTTTTAGCTTAAAACAATGGTTCTTGAAGTCTCCTTCCTTGACTAGCAATATCAGCATCGGCTCTGCTACTTCTTAGCTAGACATAGAAGCCTGTAACATTTAGTGTCTTGGGAGGCTGAGGCAGGACAGTCACCAAGTTGGAGCCTAGTTTAGGCAGCTTAGCAAGACCCTGTCTCAAAATGAAAAATAAAAATGGTCTGGGGATATAGCTTAGTGTGAAGGGCCCAAGTTCCATCTCCAGTACAAGAAAGAAAGAAAGATAGAAGGAAAATGAAGCAACCCTAAGAATCCTCCTGCTAAGAGCATGGCCTGTGCTGGGTCCTTGGGTGCATGCAACAGTTTCTGGCAGCCCCCCAGCTCTGGCTGTCCAGCTCCTGTTCCACAGGCAAGTCACAGCTCCCTAAGGTCTCTGCCCTCACCCTACGCTGTCCTGCGGGGTCCCCAGGAGCTGAACTCACCAGGACCTTTTCGTTGGTGCCAGGTGTCCTGGAAGACCGTGTCCTGGGGCCTTGGGCTCCAGTTTGTGCTTGGACTCTTCATCATCAGAACAGAGCCCGGATTTGTTGCATTCCAGTGGCTGGGTGATCAGATCCGCGTGCGTACATAGGCCTCCGCTGCATGCGGAGGTGGAGGGGCGGCGAGGCCTGGAGAAGGCTCGAGTCCAGGAGGGGCCCCTGGGCTGCAGGGCACTCGTAGGCGGGGCTGATGGGGCTGATGGGAAGAGGGCCCTAGACAGGGTGGTCTGTAGAGTATCCGGACACCCGTGTGTGTGTGTGTGTGTGTGTGGCCAGTTGTCATAGTTAAACTTGCTTGAAACAAAAATGCTGTGCATTTTTCTGAAGATACTGTGTATCTTCAGAAATAATCTTTATTGTAGTTGCCGTTTTTTCTTTTATTTATTGATTATCATTATTGCCACTTTTGCAGTACTGGGGATTGAACTTGGGAATGCCTTGCACTGAGCTATTTCTCCGTTCCTTTTTGTAAACTTTGAGACAGAATTTTGCGGAGTCGCTCAGGTTAAGGCTTGAACTTGCAATCCTCTGCCTCAACCTCTCTTGGTGCCGGGGTTATAAGGGTATGTTACTGTAGCCCACTATTTCATTCTATTGAAATACATGTAACATAAGATTTACCACTTTAATCATTTTTCACTATTACTAAGCTCACACACGTTGTTGTACAACCGTCATGACCTACCCTTTTTGGAGATGGGATCTTGCTATACAGTCAAGGCTGGTCTTGAACTCTCACCACGAATGTGGCCTCAAACTTAAAATCCTCCTGCCTCAGCCTCCTAACTGCTAGGGCTACAGATGTGTCCCCTCATGATGGCTTGGTCTGCTTGTTAAACTCTGATGTGGAAGACACGGAGGAAGGCCCTGCTCACCTCCTGTCACCATCTAGCATATTGGCGGCTCTGTCCCTTCTCTTTTCCCACTTGAAGACACCTGCCTAGGTCACATCCCCATTCTATAGCTGAGAATACTGAGACCTGGACCGGGCAACTGAGTTGGTCAGTACCCAGAACACAGGTCACCTGGAAAGAGTCTGAGACTGGGACGGCAGGGGCAGCCATGCAGACAGCTGCTGGGACTGAGCCGGGCACCTCCTCACTGCACACAAGTTCTTGGTTCCTCCACGGACTCTTTGTTCTCTGGGTGTTTTAATTTTTGTTTTTGTTTTTGTTGTACTAGGGATTGAACTCAGGGCCTCTGCACTGAGCTACATCCCCAGCCCCATCCTCACCCATTTTGAAATATTTTTCTATTTTTAAATAAAATTTCATTAAATCACTAAGTTGACCAGACTGGGATTGAACTCAACGTCCTCCTGCCTCAGCCTCCCAGAGCG
>PVKN010016863.1:0-17542 GCA_004027915.1 Capromys pilorides | reverse complement strand
AAAAAAAAAAAAAGAACAGCTAGGAGGCCAGGCCAGGGTGGCCCTTGTCTGGGCCGTGACTTTTACTCTAAGTGAGAAGGGGAGCCTTGGAAGGCGGTGGTGGGAGGAGGAGAGGCCGGTGGTGGGAGGAGGAGAGGCCGTTATGCTTTTGCCTGTATCTCTCACTGCGCTCTGAGGCCCACCCTTCAGCAGTCCCATGGTTCCTGAGGCAGTTCGTTTTCTTTTCATTTGTTGTTTTGTTTTCTTGGTCCCTAGAAATCCTGTTACTCCTTTGCAGCTGTCTGAATTGCATGGGCTTGCTTTTCCCGGGTTTTGTTCCCAAAAGGAAGGCAGCAGAGATTAGCTGGAGTTTGACTGTAAAAGGAAGACCAGCTGGCTGGCAAGTTGGTAGCTCTGCCTCCTTGGGCTCGTCTTCCTATTGGGTCATATTCTAGAAGTCATCTTCATCTGCCTTCAGCATTTACAATCGCGCGTACTTCATTTTATTTGACCCTGTATCTGCTCTGCATTCCTCCTAGTTTCCTTTGTTAACAAGCATTCTGGTAGTGGCCGGGCGGTTGCTGCTTGTCAGTGACATCTTAGTTATGAAGCCTTAGGAACTTTTCTGTTATCTTGGGAGAATCTTGGAGGTCGGAAGATGTTACAGATACGCGGCCTCATCACAACCTGTGCCATTTATTGTTTTCTCTGCCTTTGACGTTATTAGCTCTGCTTCTTCAGCAAAGCCATCCATATGCTCTCTCATCTGGTTGCAGACACGAAGGTTCCCTGCAAACATAGATTCCCATGGTAACATAACAAAAAGATAATAGGATAAAGTGTTTATTTTGTCTAGACCTGTCATCTGACTAACCCTAGACCCTGAACATGTTGGCTCCTTTTCACTTTGAATGATGTGGTCACAAATTTCCTTGTTTTCCTCAAAAACTCCTCCTGTAGGCCTTGGGTGTCCTGTCACTGTGCTTGAGACACAAAGGGTGGCGTGTGGCATGCCTTACTGTCATTCCATCCAGAAGTATGCATTGATTTTGTTTCAAAGTATAAATCCGTTAAGTACTGCCAACATGCATTGATAAAAATTTTAAAACTTAGTAAAGCATTAAGTCCAGAGTGTAGATATCACACAATACACAGGCTTGCAAACAAAACAAAACAAAGCAATCCCCCCCAAAACAAAAAGCCACTAGGTCTCCCTCTTTGTTTTCTTTTTTGTCTTTTTGAGACAGGATCTCACTATGCAGTTCAGGCTGGCCTTGAGCTCACTTTTGTAGCCCAGCCTGGTCCCGAACTCGCACCGATCCTCCTGCCTCAGCCTCTCAAGTGCTGGGATTACAGGTGTGCGCCACCACGCCCGGCTTCCCCCCTTTTTTTTCTTACATCAGAGCTAGGCGTCGTAGTCAGTGTTAGGTGATGATGAAAGAAATAGGAAGCAACCTGATGGCCGTGGAAGTGCTTGCTAGCTCCCCGGTGCCTGTCCTCTGCAGCCGTCACCTCTCGCTACCCTTGTGTGCCTTCTCTGGAAATCTTAAAATTCTTCTGTGTCTCTCTCAAACTGAGCAGAGTAGCGGTGCCTGCACCGAGAGGGCAGCTGCGCAAGGATGTGTGTGGGAAATCTGGGAGGGAAAGGTTTTCCATGCGATGACTCAGATCTGGAAAGCAAGTCAGTAGGAAGGTCAGAGCTTTGGCCTGTGGAGGGCCCCGGCCAGCCGGTTCAGGAGCCGGGAAGGGCTGTGAGAGCGTAGGTCATCCACGGTTGAGCCCCAACCTCTCCCTGACTTTCTGTCTGGGATGCATCTCCCGTCTCTGCCTTGGCAGTCTGCTCGTGGACAAATCGTGTGCTGTAACGCTGCCCTGTTTCCTGTAACACTAAGCGTTGAGGTGTCTGGCTTACGTAAGTGTGTGCTGGGCACATCTTGTATTTCTTCATCCCTGTAGCTGATCTAACCTGATTCCCAGAAATAATTGCTTTTTATATTTCCTATAGCCACTTCCTTTTTTCCTTCCCTGTTAAATCCTTTATTTCAAGTTTTAGCTAGCTCAAACCTTCTTGGACTTAAGCTTTGGAATAGTTTTAATTCTGTTTTCTTCTCCAAGTAACCAGAGACAGATGGAAAGCTTATGTTCCTTATTTAGTATAATAAAATACAATTCCCTAGTGATTGTTGTATTACATGGTAATGAAATATCGATGTTGGCATCTTATCATCTTATATTGACATCCTTCTGCTGTCTCCTTAAATTGATTGTTGTTATTATTATTATTATATTTATTATTTGTCTTTTTGAGACAGAGTCTCACTGTACAGTTGAAGCTGGCTTTAAGCTTACTGGCTAGCCCAGGCTGATCTCGAACTCGAAACAATCCTCCTGTCTCAGCCTCCCGAGTGGCTGGGATTATAGGCATGCGCCACCACACCTGGCTAAGCTGATGTACAAAGTTTGGTTTGTCTCATTTTCACATTCTGCTTTCAAATTAGCAGTTTTGTTATATTGATGCTAGAGCAAAAGAGAAAAATTAGCATATTAAAAGAATAAGCAGAGGGGCTGGGGAGATAGCTCCGTGGCACAAGTGCCTGTGCGGCAAGTGCAAGGTTGTGAGTTCGAACTTGGTCTTGCAAAAAAAAGAACAAGCAGAGGCTGGGGAGGTAGCTCAATGGGATAAACACCTACTTGGCAAGCTCAAGTCCTGAGTTCAATCCCCAGTACTGGAGAAAAACAAAGCAAAACACAAACAGTGAGTCCTGTGGGACTCTATCACATTAGTTGTGGTTACTTACTAGGGTTACTTAGCCTATGGGCATTTTGAGTGGGATGACAGTTTGTGTGGTCTGACTCGTACAGGTTTAGGGGTACCCACATCTCCTACTCACAAGATAATAATAACAATTTTTAGTTTTGGCAACCCAAAATGTGTGTAGACATTTCCACAAGTTTCCTTGCCTTCCCCTGTGAGGGCAGCATTCTTAGTGGGCGGGTCCTGGATGCAACCTAACAAGGCTGATGGAAGGAAGGACTTGACTAGCAGGATCATGTGCATCTCTGGTCACCTCGAGCAGCAGCTGATGTCAGAGGAGGGAGATCTGACTTTCACGAACAGGAGCGGGACTTTTTGTTTTTGTATTTTTGCTGCTTCATAACCCATTTTAGGATTTTTGAATGTTTCTGGAGAGAAAAACTGAGGCATAAACATAAAGTCTTTCCTTGGTAGCATTTCCCCCGGTGTTTCTTTTAGTGCATGCCTTTGTCTCTTGTTGCTGTATCTAGCTCTTCCAGGCTCCTAGATGTATAATACTCTTAGAAAGCCGTAAGAAGCTGAAATTAAATTAAGGAGCAAGAGTAATACTGTATTACTATAAATTCATTTTACCTGCATTTCTGAAGGTTCTCCTCAGCTTTAAAAATATTAAGCCAGGCTGGGAGATAGCTCAGCAGTCTAAGTGCCTGCCTGCCTGGCAAGCACAAGGACCTGAGTTCGATCCCTAGTACTGCATGCTGTGCCACACCAGAACCCCAAGCACAGTGGCATGTGCCTGTAAGCCCAGCTCTGGGGAGGCCGAGATAGGAGGATGGCTATGAGTCTGAGCTGCGTAGCAAGACCTTGGACCAAAATAAATAGATAAAAAAGAATTTCTTATTAAAAAAAAAAATACTAGGCCACAACAGCCCTCTTGGCTGTCAGGTAATAGTAAGTGAGGAAATTCAGCTTTATTCTTGATGTAGAATATGTCATTTAGACATATAAAATATACTGGTCCCTTCTAAGATAACTTGCAGTTTTCCTGAATTATCTGTGGCATAGTGTTTTAGTGACTTTGAGGTTGTGAGGCAACCTTTTATAGTGTTACAGCATGTAGCATGCAAGCATTATTTGTTTATTTGTTTAGATAAGGTCACACTATAGTTCAGGCTGACCTTCAGCTCATTATGTATCCTCGACTGGCCTCAAACTCACGGCCATCCTCCCGCCTCAGGCTCCTGAGTGCTGGGATTACAGTGGTGTGTGCCACTGTGCCTGGCAGCTTTTAATACTGAGTGTTGTGCTTTATATGTTTTTAATACCTCTTTAGAGTCTTCTGCTTTTCTCATGTTTTCCCTTTTTTTTTTTTTTTTTTTAATTTTTTTAAAAATTATTTATTTATTTGTTTGTTTGTTTGATTGTTGTGTTTGTTTGTTTCTTTCTTTATTTATTTTGTGGCTGGCTCAGCTTGCCCTGGTGGTGGGGCTGGCGCAGCATGTGGTGCCGGGGATCCAACCGCAGTCCCTGCCGTTGCCTGAGCTTTCCTAAGCAGGTGCTTTAGACCACTGAACCATCTCGCCGGCCCCTGTTTTCCCTTTTGTTTCACTATCTTATTTTATCTTTTGATCAGTTTTTTTCTAATTTCTTTTCTTCTTTATAACCCATTCTTAGATTCTTTTTTTTTCCTCTGTGCTTTTTTTTTAAAGTTGATTATCTGATGCAGTCTATGTAGTGGGCTTGTTCTTGTAGCGTGCCTTCAAATTCATACGTGTGGCTCTCACCTGGTGGATTCCTTGTCTATCGAGATGCAGTGTTGCATGCTTTTCCTTGATGCCATCTCAATGCACTCTTAAGGTTGCTCTTGGAAGATGGAGCAGTAATTTCCTTTGGAATGACTGGTCTTGTGTTGCGTACTTGTTGGTTTGGCCTTAGGTTTACGTGGTGGAACTGGTAATTGAATGACTCTTATTAACACTGATGAATGACATCGGTCGTGCAGATCACAAGCAAAGAATGAACTATTGACCTGAAAATTCCTGTAACTCTTGGTATGAGTTACAGGCAACATAATGTGAAAGTTGGAAGTATGTAGGAATGCACATTTACGTTTGCACTGCTGATTTACAGCAGGGAAGGAACTGTTGATCATTGTACAGGGTTCAGTGCCCACCAGTGGGTAAAAAAAAAAAATAGATAAAGTATGAGTGAACTGTATCTCTAAGGTTTGATGTGTGGCGTGAAGTAGGGGCACTGTAGGTTAGAGTGGCTGGGAGAGGAAGAACATGAATATTGCCTTGAAGGAGAGCAGGTGAGGTACTAAATTGATTTACTCAGTAATGGGAAACAAACTCAGGGCCTCATGTTTGCCAGGCAGTGCTGTGCCACTGAGCTAAATGCCTGGCTGGAGGAGTGGTTTTTAGATAACAGAAAACAGCTCAAGGAAATGGCTATGGCAAGGAGGCTGGTGCGGCAGGTGTGTCTCCAGCCGGTCCAACCCAGGCAGGGCTTCCATGCTCACTGGGCTTCGGGACCCCTTGCCGAGCTCCTGAGCGTGCAGATGCGGGAGGTCTTTCCTTCCAGGAGCTAAGAATTGGGTCTGGAGGACTGGGCAGTGGCCTTCGGATTCTGAGGTGCTCCTGATTCGTGGCTCCTGACTTTAGGTGGTAGAGGGCTGTGGCAGTCTCGAGTCCTGAGTGTAAGAGGTTTTAAAGTCGGTGTGGCTGGAACACGTGTAGAGGACAAGTTGGAGGAAGCTGGGGTGCAGCCCGGCAAGTCTTCAGCAGTTTGTTTGCGCCCCATGTGTTTGACTCGTCAGAGCTTTCAACTCTCTGAGGCCAGGAACTGTCTGCTTTCTGATGTGTGCTTTTACATGACGGGCCAGTCGCTGGGATCGATTCTTAGGATGAAAAGGATAGGCCGCAGCCTTCACAGCCATGAGAGGGAGACAGGTACGTGGAAGAATAACTGTCTTGAGGTCAGTGTCTAAA
Organism: Capromys pilorides; assembly: GCA_004027915.1. Lineage (NCBI taxonomy): Eukaryota > Metazoa > Chordata > Mammalia > Rodentia > Capromyidae > Capromys > Capromys pilorides. Next base: position 11,818 of record PVKN010016863.1, on the reverse strand, counting down.
GTCCTGGCTGTGGTGTGCTATTGGCTGTAGAAATTTTTAGATCCTAAGGTATTTTGTTTTTATTTTTATTTTTATTTTTATTTTGCAGAATTGGGGATTAAACTCAGGACCTTGCACTTACCAGGCAAGTGCTTATCTACTGAGCTATGTCCCCAGCCCTTGTTTTTGTTTTTAGAGATAGTCTAGAAGCTGCCCTTGAATTTACTATGTAGCCCATGCTAGCCTCAAGCTTGTAGCAGTCTTCCTGCCTCAGCCTCCCAGTGCTGGGATTGCCAGCATGCACTACCATGCCTGGCAATCTTAAGAAGTTTTGAATAAAAATGTGTATTTTAATTTGCAAAAGCTATATTTAGCATAGCTAACCATAGACTGACAACGAATCATTAAGTATTAGGACTCATAGTTACATTTCGATAACTATTATTTTAGAAACATATTCAATCTCCAGGTTAAGAATAAGAGACGTAAATGTATATTGCGAGTACACTGTGGGGCAGACAGCTAGAAGCTGTGAATACACATGGAAGTGTTTAAGATGAGCATGTTCACTTTGACTCGGGAGTGCTTAAAATTCTTGGTAGTCAGTGAAGCACTTTCACATACATCTTTGAGCCTTCAAACAGCACTGTGGGAGAAGCCGGGCCGTGACATCTCTAGCTCACTGATTTGGAAACAGCTTCCTGGAAGCTTTGGCTGAGGGCACCTGTTGGGAGGTGCAAAGCCAGAACTGTAATACTCCAGTCCTGTAGTCTGTGTTTCTGCTCTCTAGAGTTTGTCTGTTAAGATCAGATCATCAAAACACTGCAGGGACCGGTCCCTAGGATACAAAAGTAATTTTGTTAAGTGAATTTCAGTGGGGAGGATGTCCATTAAGCTGGTACCTATAAGTGAGATAACCCTGATTAGTATGGATGGATGCTCTTCGCCTTCCTTTGTGGTTGCATCCTAATGAACCCATCATATATTGAAATTATAATGAAGCAAAATACACTGTCTTTAATACAACTGAGCAGTCTTAACACCAAAGCTTCGCAACCCAGCTCACCGTAGAAAGTGGCTCGGTTACCCTTGTGCCCGCGTGTTTGACTGGGAGCTACGGTTCCCTGCTGCAGCTCAGCGTCTTTGGGAGATGGGGTACTGCGGTGCCGCTTGTCAGGAGCCTGCGGGGAGATCACAGTTCAAACTGTGAAGTCCAGTTTTTCCTGAATCGCCATGACCCTCACCATCACAGAGTTGAACCATCCGGACATCTGTATTTTGGTAAAGGAACCAAGAGGCCTAGGTGATGATCGCTTTGGAGGTAGAGCTTAACTCTCCTCCCTTACGTGGGGAGGTGTTCGTGACTCATTGTTCTAAGACACAGGACAGGGCAGGAAGGGTGGAGTGTGGCATGAGGACAGTTGGAAGATATCACATGCTTCTGGTCTTGCTCTGTCTGAGATCAGTTGCTCCAGAGCAGTTTCTCCACCTTGCTGCCAGCTGGCAGTTGGGGCCTGTAGATCCTTGCTTTGGGGGGCTGTCCTGTCCATGGAGGGATGTCAGCTACAGCCTTGGACACTGCCCGCCGTAAGCCAGTAGCACTTCCCACACACCAGTTGTGACAGCCATAAATGTTTTAGAAGCTGTCAGACGTCCTCTAAGGAACAACGTGGCCCTAAACCAGTGCTTTAGGGGAAGCCCCGTGCTGGGATGGGAGGTTGAAAAAGCAGCCCGGTAGAGAGGCCTGCATGCCAAGAATAGGCTTCCTGCCCAGAGCCGTGATGGTGTGAGCTGTCTCAGGAGGGGATTGGCCAGCTCAGCCGGGCTTTTAAGTGGCTCCCCCTGGGGCCAGGGTCTTGCCTACAGGCATGGGAAGTGATGAGCCGGAACCAACCAGATACAAATTCCTAACTGACAAAGACTGTGAGATCAAATAGCTAACACACTGTTCTCATAAAAATGTGTACACGTTGTACAAGGTGAGGGTTACACAGTGAGGAAATAAATACTGCAAAGACACACTAAGGCCTGGTGTGTGCACACGTAGCCACGTTCAGAGTGTGCATGGGTAGTGTGAATGTGAAGCCCATAAACGCTACTGCTACAGAGCACTTTTAATTGTAGCAGCTGGGCAGCACTGCGTAAACAGCGCAACGTAGGATGAGTCTGTTCATCCTCCCAGATTTGCTTGAAAGGCATTAACAATTATTTGATCACGTAAAAAACTTATTGCTGGGGCCTGGGGGAGATAGCTCCGTGGCACAAGTGCCTGCCTGGCAAGTGCAAGGTCGTGAGTTCGAACCCTGGTCCCGCCAAAAAAAACCAAAAAACAGAAACACTTTATTAACTGAAATTCTCAAGCATACAAACATGGAAGTTTGCCCATGAGGATAACATTGTAAAGAATCTTTGTTTTTTTGGGCTGGTGAGATGGCTCAGCGGTCTAAAGCGCGTGCACCGGGAAGTTTAGGCCACTGCAAGCAGGGACCATAGTTCGATCCCAGGACCACATGCTGCGCTGCCCCCCAACCCCCAGGAAAGGCTGAGCCAGCCATGACACAAACAAATAAAAGAGGTTTAAGAAAATAAAATAAACTTTAAAAAAAAAAAAAAATCTTTGTTTTTTGGAGTTTTTTTGGTACCAGGAATCGAATTCAGGACCTTGCACTAGCCAGGCAGATGCATATGCCATGTAACAAATCTCTTGGAAAATAATCTCTTAAAAGAAAAACAGCCCATAGGTGGTAATTTTGCAGTCCTTATGAGCTGGCCACTGTTCTCAGTGCAGAAACTTGTCAAATCAGGTGGTAATCAAAGAATTGGCCCTTACACTGAAATGAAGAAAAAAATTATAAGATTATTGTATTTTCTTTTTTCATTTTATTTTATTTTTATTTTTATTTTTTTGCGGGACCAGGGCTCGAACTCACAATCTTGCACTTGCCAGGCAGGCACTTGTGTCACGGAGCTATCTCCCCGGCCCCTCTTTTTCCATTTAAAAAATAAAGCAGAATTTCAAAACAGAGCAGCCGGAGAATTACAGTACGCAATAATACACTGTATATTGTTGTCTTGGTAGTCATTATTCAGAGTACAAGATATGGAGGAGCTTGCACCAAAAATATTAATTGCATGTGATATTTAATTGGGTTTTGGATTTTTATTTTTATTTTATTTTTTAATTTTATTTATTTATTTATTTGTTTGCTTGTTGTGTTTGTTTGTTTCTTTATTTATTCATTTTGTGGCTGGCTCAGCCTGCCCTGGTGGTGGCGCTGGCGCAGCATGTGGTGCCGGGGATGGAACCGCAGTCCCCGCAGTTGCCTGAGCCCTCCTAAGCAGGCGCTTTAGACCACTGAACCATCTCACCGGCCCGGGTTTTGGATTTTTAGACTGTATTTTTTGTGAATTTCTTCATCACTTGAATATTTGTCTTTATTATCTCAAGCAGAAATTGAAGCAGTTGTGAACATTTTTTGCTTCTCTAGCTTAGAAACTTTTGCAGCAGAAGTTGGACAGCCTGGAACCGTATTTGATGTCTCCAGGGAATCTTCCCTCAAATACTGTTTTCCTATCTAAATAGATGTTCATGACAGTACCTGACTTACATAACAGTTTTTGAAGTAGAATTTGTACAAATTGTGATCAATTGCTGTTCTTCCATTTGGCTTTTTTTTTTTTTTGCGGAATCTGGGTTCGAACTCATGACCTTGCACTTTCCAGGCAGGCACTTGTGCCACAGAGCTGTCTCCCCGGCCCCTGTTCTTCCATTTGAGGTGCTTATTTATTGATAAGGTTTCCTGGCTGTCACTTAGGTTTCAAGTCTCCCGGACAGGAATTTTTGGAAATTGAAAAGCTGTAGATGGGTCAGACTGCGTGTGCTTGTAACAGCTGCATTAATAGCACCCTATGTTCCGGCTGATGTGACAGCTATGTTTTAAGAAGCTAAATTCTACTTGAGGCTGCTGACTGTAAACTGAGCACAGTGGTGCACAGGAGGGAGGCAGAGGAGGGTTACAAGTTCCTTTCTGTGTTTGCACACTTAAGTGAGACCTTGTCTCAATATAAAGAAACAAATTTTATTTAATTAATTAACTTATTTTTTTTGTAGTTGGCTCAGCCTTTCCTGGGGTGGGGCTGGTGCAGCATGTGGTACCAGGGATCCGACCACGGTCCCTGCGCTTACCTAAGCTTGCCTAAGCAGGCGCTTCAGACCACTGAGCTATCTTGCTGGCCCAAGAAACAAATTTCAAGAGGCAGGGGATATAACTCAGTGCCAGAGCACTCCTGAGAGCCCCAGCATTGCAAATGAACGGGTGGGCAATGAAGTCAAATTATTCTAAATTCTTCTTTCCTTGCTGGTGCTGGGGATCAAACCCGGGACTTCACGCATGCTGGGCGCACACTGCACTACCCAGCCGTGTTGCAGGCTGTTGTGTTGTAAATGACACAAGAACACAATATTTCAAAACATTGTTAATTTGTAGATGTTCAAGCATTTGAGAGGTAGCAAGGATAATAAAGGAAACATAACCCTGTTGCAAGTACTACGAATGTTGGGTCAAGAGTGCTGAAGCCCCTCAAGGTGCTGATCTGCAGAACCAAAGCTGAAATGAGCGTGGGAAGTTGTTAAAGTCAGTCCAGATCCCTTGCTACTGTGGACAGTGTATTTTGAGGTCCTAGACGTTAGTTTTATTTTTTGCGTAAACTGCCTTTACTTTCCTGATGTCCTCTCCAAAGTGAAGAGGCAGAGCACTCTCCGGAGAAGGACCGTGATGCTTGCGTATTTATCTGAGTTGATAGATTTATTATTCTTGCTACTGGGGATGGAACCAGGGCTTGGCAGATTCTAGGCAGCTGCTCTGCAGGTAAGCAGTGTACTCCTTTATCTGAATTTAAAAAGGGAGAACAAGTAGGTCACTGTAATATTATTGAGATTTGTGTAGCAAGCAGTACCCAGTGTGATGCTTATTGAAATTTTTGCCAGACATTTTAGGGAAGGAGGAGGATGCAAGTTAGCCTGAACTACTTATTTATTAAGAAGGCAAGTTTTTTTGTTTTTTTGTTTTTTTTGGCACAGTACCTGGGATTGAACTAATGACCTTGTACCTGCCAGGCAGATGCTTATGCTGCTGAGATATATCTCCGGCCCGAGAAAGCAAGCTTTAAAGCTGTTTCCAATTACCCTGTATTCAGCCAGAAAACAACTTGAAATTACATGCTGTGGAGAAGAGATGTCATAGTTTTACCAATTACTTCTCCTTACTTGGATATTTTATTAATTAATTAATTTATTTTTGTGGAACTGGGGATCGAACTCAGGACCTTGCACTTGCCAGGCAGGCACTTGTGCCCCTGAGCTATCTCCTCAGCCCCTTTTATTTTTATTTATGTATTTATTTATTTAGGTCTTTTTGAGACAGAGTCTCGCTATGCAGTTCAGACTGACCTTGAGCTCACTTTTATAGCCCAGGTTGGTCTCGAACTCTCCCTGATCTTCCTGCCTCAGCCTCCCACACCTGGCCCTTGCTTGGATATTTTAATGAACTCGATATGCTCATTAGACTTTACTACTTCAGTATATCTACAGATTTTAATCTATTTAAATATTTTCATTAATTTCCCTAAATAAGATGATGTTGTTAATCATTATTATTATTTGTCCTACTGTGGATCCAGCACCAGGGCCTCATGCGTGTTAGGCCAGCTCTGTCATGCTGTTTTCCACCCCTGGCCCTTACCCATTAGTGAGGGTTCATTGTTGCTTTTGTGTTGTTGTTGTTTAGGTCTTGCTGTGCAACCCCTGCTGGCCTTTAACTCCTCCAGTCCTCCTGCCTCAGCCTCCCGGGTGCAGCCCTGTGCCACCATGCCCAGCTCATTGTGCTTATTAACATCAGCAGGGGTTAAACAAGCCACCTGTGACCACTCACAGAGATGCTCGGGTCCCCTTTCAGCCCTGCGCATGGCTGCATCTTGCCAAGCCATTGCTCATTCTTTACTTTTTGGGGAAAATTTAAATTGTTACTTTGAGGGAAAGCTTGCTGCAGGCATTTGTGTACCCCCCGCGTGCGGACGTGGCTTTCAGGCTGTGAATGCCTCGCCCCTCTCAAAATTTTCCCCTCTGCGCGGCTGACGGGTGAGGCCCGCGGCTCTGCGCGCACACACAGAACCCCGGAAATCTGCGAGGCGGGCGCCGGGGCGCCAGCCAGGGAGCAGAAACGCACGTGTCCTGCGACCCCCGCCCGGCCCGGCTCTGCCGAGAGCTCCAATCGGCTGTGGGAGATTTGTCCCAAGACTGTGGAGCTTAGTATCTGACTTTTGAACGCGCTTCGGGTTTCCTTTTGGATTAGCTCTGCGGGAGCTGCTCTGCGCCCGCTCCCTGCCCTCCTGATGACCAAGCCTGGCCTGCTGGCTTTGTGCAGCAGCCTCCACTGCCTGCTGCCCTGAGAAGGGAACCCTCTGAGGAGACCTGCTATTATACTTCTGTAAAGATGTTGATCGGTGAAGATCGGGACATTTTTGCTGTGTTATACAGTGTCTCCTTCATAAACACGCACTGGAGGAACTTTTCTCTGGTTTTATTGTAGGAATAATTATGCCTCTCTTCCTTGTCCTGAGTACCTGGTGTGTTTTTATCATACGACTGCCTGCCGTGACTCACGTCCTAACTGGCGGTGTCCTCCTTCATGATAGCTGCAGTGGGCTCAGGGCCAAATGTGAGGTCCCCTTGGAATAGATAGTTACTAAGCAAGAACCTCAAGGTACCTGCTTGTCCACAGGCTGTCTTATTTCTTTCCTACTGCTTTTTGCCCTTAGTCACTTACTGTTTTGTCAGTTTACATCTGTGTCATCCCAGGTTGCTTTAGATGTATTGTGGAATAAAGTAATGCATATGTCAGCAAATTTAAATGCCAAATAAAATTATATTTACATATATGTATATTTTTTAAACTTATATTTATGTTATGGCCACCTTAGCCTGCCCTGGGGGTGGGGCTGGTACAGCATGTGGTGCTGGGGATTGAACTTCGGTCCCTGCGGTTGCCTATGTAGGTGCTTTAGACCGCTGAGCTATCTTGCCGACCCTGTATATTAAGATATATTGACATCTGCAATAGGCCAGCTCTCTTCCGTGTTGGAAGACAGAACTGAGGAGGAACTATGAAAATAAGTAAGACATGTTTTTTCTTTTTGCAGTACTAGGGACTGGACCCAGGTAGTGCTAGCTATAACGCAGCCTTTGTTTTATTTGTCTTTTGAAACAGCTCTTGCCACTTTGCCCACAGTGACCTTTGACTTTTGGTACTCCTGCCTCAGCCTCTTTAAGTAGCAGGAATTACAGGCATGTGCCACTGTGCTGGCCACAAACATTCAATTTTATTTAATGAATATTTTTACGTTGGGGCAGTCCAGCCGTAGTCAGCAGTTAGATGAGCGACACCAGCACCCTGCTATTGGTAGCAGTTGTATGTAGCTTTTTGTAGTTTTTAAAAATCGTGTCGGTCATTTTGCAAAATGGGAGCTGCATTTTTAACTTGGAGTTTGCTGTGCGTCCCCACTGGGAAACACTTGTTAAGCAGTGTATCTTGCTTTTTAGTTGGAGAATCTGATTGTCCTAAGGATCGGTCCACTTCTTGACGCTGTTCATGGAAATGGGGACTATTTGGAATACTAGTTTTAGAAATGTGGCTAAGAGGTTGGTGTCTTCCCAACTGGTAATACTGGTACGTGAGTCACTGAGGCAAAACCAGCTGCCTCGTCCTGGAAGACAGTGAGCGCTGAGGCGGGACCGGCCGAGCTGTGCGTCCCACCCGCGCGCCGGATGTTGGATCGCAAGGGCTTGTTAGTGTTGCTGACCTTTGGCTGCTTGCTTCTTTCCTTGGAAAATCAATATAACTCCTTCATCAAGTTGGGTTTTTAAAAAATTTTTTAGGGAAGGGCCTATAGGGTGGTCAGGGTCTCACTACTGGATCATAGTGATCTGCCTGTTCACAGCCTCCCAAGAGATTACAGATGCGTGCCACCACACCCACTCACAGTTGCAGCCCCCCTGCAGGTGTGGGGTGGCTGGCATGGCAGGCCTGGGGATTGAACTCAAATCCCTGGTCCCTGTGCCTGCTTGCAAGTGCTTTAATCCACTGAGCTATTTGCCTAGCCCTCATCAGGTTTTTTATAACCTTTTTTTTTAGGCTGGATTTTGCTATGTAATTTAGGCTGGCCTTGAACTCACTTTGTAACCCAGACTTGCCTTCAATTTACAGAGACCCTCTTGCCTCAGCTCCCGAGGGCTGAGATTGCAGGCATGTGACACCACAGTTTCAGCTGGACATGGTGGCATATGCCTATAATCCCAATACTCAGGAGGCTGAGGCAGGAGGATCATTGTTAGATTGAGACCAGCCTGGGCTACAAAGTGAGCTCAAAGCCAGCTTGAACTACACAACAGCACCCTGTTTTTTTTTGAAAAGGAATGTCAGCTTTTAATAACTACAACTTAGGACAAAATATGTTCTTTTGCTTCTCCAAATACTACTTTGATTTGTGGTAGAAACAAGGAGCTAGGAAGAATATTTGAAAAACAAAAACAAAAAAATTAAAAGAAAGGGGCTGGGGAGATAGCTCTGTGGCACAAATGCCTGCCTGGCAAGTGCAAGGTCATGAGTTCGAACCCCGGTCCTGCAAAATAAATAAATAAATAAATAAATAAGCGAGCTAGCAAGAATATTTGACTGGTGTAGGATTTGGGGTGAGGCAGGGATGGATCATACATTCCTTGCTTTGGAGGCTTTCACTATAGGGATTGCTAGCCTGGTAAGCAGACGGCAGTTTCTTTGACAATTCCCACTTTGCTCTTTTGTAAGTAAAAATGTTTTGAAAAGGGGAATGTATGTCCTTTGAAGAAAAAAATTAGTCTGTTCTACGGAAAGTAGCAATTATGGAAGAATTGGTGTGCATGGAGTTATGTACTATGCATACACATATACACACATATATATATATATGTATATATATATATACACACACACAGTGTGTGTGTGTGTGTGTGTGTGTGTGAGAGAGAGAGAGAGAGAGAGAGAGAGAGAGAGAAACAATGTGAATGGAACATCTATAATTCCTATCAGTAAGAGTGACTGCATCACTGGATATATATTTGTTGAAATTACTGTGACAAGATTTAAAATTGTTTTGTAAAATAAAGCATGCTGTAGAGATACAGGACACAAACTTAGGTACCATTATTATAGTCATGCAAGCATCATCTGAAGGAAGTGTAATTGTTAATGTGGTCTCATTAGAGTGCTTCTTTGAATGACAAAAACAAGGATGATTTATGCTTCTAGCTTTACTAATGACCTTATTAAAAGATGTAAGCTCATTTTTTTTTTTAAATCAAAGGGTAGAAATACATATTCTGTTGCAAGCCTGGAGTACACTAGACACTTCTTGAGTGGGCACGCATGCCTGTGAGAGCTCAGATTTCCCCCAGTGATAGGGTCATTCATTACTCCCGCAGCTTACTCTTTTTGCCATTAGTAATATACCGTGTACACGTAGCTATGTGGAGGTTCTTGTGGATTGTTGCAATATATAAGATGTGAAAGTATACCATCATTTATTTAAACAATTCCCTATTGAATATTCAAGCAGTTTCTGGTTGTGTTCTTGTAAACAGGTTTCAGTGGGCATTTATTATTATTATTATTATTATTATTATTATTAATGTATTTAGTATAGGGTCTACAGGGTCTCATTACGTAGGTCAGACTTGTAGTGATCCTTCCTGTTTTCAGCCTCCCAAGCACTGGTATTACAGGCATGCACCACTGTGCCCAGTCTCAGTTGCCAGCTCAGCATGCCCTGGGGGCAGGGCTGGCACCGCCTACTGGGGAGTGATCCCGCCCTCCATTGCTGCTGCTGCTGCTGCTGCTGTTGCTGCTGCTGCTGCGCTGTGCCTAAGCAGGCACTTTAGTCCACTGAGGTATCTGGCCAGCCTGACATTTATTATTTTAAACCCAACTCTTTTGAAACCAACTGACTGACTTATTTATTTATTTATTTAGTGGTACCAGGGATTGAATTCAGGACCCTACGCTTGCCAGGCAAGCATTTATTCTTTCTCCCCGGCCCTTTTGTATGTGTGTGCGTGCACACACTCATACATACAGGATCTCACTTTGCAGCTTGGACTCATAGTGATTCTCCTGTTTCCTGCCTCCCAAGTGCTGGGATTACAGGCAGGCGCCTCCATGCCCGGGCTCCATCGCACACCTGAGAGTGGGGCGGGCGCGGCAGACTGGGTCAAGAATCAGACCCTGGCCCCTGCACTTCCCTAAGCAATCGCTTAGTCCACTGAGCTATACCGCCGGCCCAAGCTGACACATTTTTATATACAAATTTTAGAAACCGAATTCATATTTTTGAACCTAATGTTTGGAAAGTGATCCGTTGTTTATAATTATACTAGTTTATTGGACATTCTTTGCATTGTGTATTTTTCATCATCCCAGTTAGATGGTAAGTTTCTTGACATCAGGTGCTAATAAAATATGTATTTTGTTTTGCTTTTCATCCATAGAGATTAACATGAAGGGAATTTCTCGGTAAATACTTATGATGTGGTATTTTTGCCTTGGTAAGATGGCACATCGTTCATTGCCTTGTAGGTTCACAAAGAATAGCAGAACTTCAGGGACTAAAAACTTACCCAAAGATGAGCAGTATAGGTGAGGTGGGAGTTGTTTTTTATGAAGTATCTTTCATCAGTACTACCTGAGTTCAATTAAAATCACAAACACCATTTCTTTGTGAAGTGTAATTAGTTACAGTAGGAAGCATTTTATTTATTTAATTGTCTTCTTGAGACAGGGTCTCGCTATGCAGTTCAGGCTGGCCTTGTGCTCACCTTTGTAGCCCAGGCTGGTCTTAAACTCGCACTGATCCTGCCTCAGCCTCCCGAATGCTGGGATTACAGGAGAGCGCCACCACGCCCAGCTAGGAAGCATTTTACAAAAGAAGCAGTCGCTGCTACTAGAGCATCTTTCCAACGCGCCTAGGGTAAAGCGGAGCTTGGCACATGCAGTAGGGGGCAGCACTGAGGCGCTCACAGTCGGAGCGCTTCGCCGGGATTAGAATCCCTGCTCGCCATTTTTAAAAACAGTGCCTAGCAAATAAGCACTCAGTGGGTATTAATTTTCAAGTGTTTATATAAATTTCTTGTTGGATGCTGTTGAAGTTAGAAAAATTGGCAGTTAAATAAAGTTTTTCTCATTTTAAGATGGCTACGTTACTGGCTTTCGTTGGCGTACCCCAGGCTGGGCTGTGTTCTGGTGCTGTACCAGAGCGGTCAGTAAGACGGATGAACTTGCGACCCCCGCGAGAGGGAAGGGCAGACGTTAGGGTTACCCATTCCTTGAGCTTCACCACCGAGCACCTCTTTCCCAGATCTGCCATAAAGGTAATCACCTTTAATTCTAATAGCCACCCCACAGATTAGATAGGAACATTACCTTGATTTCATATATGAGAAGATTGCAAGGAGTTAATTAAATTCTTCAAAACCATACAGAGATTAGTGGCGGAACAGGGCTTAAAACCCAGGCAGTCTAATCTAACTCATGACCTTGCACTTGCCAGGCAGGCATATGGTTCTTTGTGTGTGTGTTTGTGTGTGTGTGTGTGTGTGTATGTGTGTGTGTGTGTAGGCAGTCTAATCCTAAAGCCTTGCTGATATTTAACCGCTCTACTGGGTTGTCAAAGTGAACACATGCTAATAACATGTGACAGTTGGGTTCTGTAGGGTACCGATTAATCCCGCCTGCCTTCCAGTGAATTGATACTG
>PVKN010016862.1:0-17654 GCA_004027915.1 Capromys pilorides | reverse complement strand
CCCTGCTTCATTCCGCACTTGGGTGTCGCTGTGTCTGTGTGTCTCTGTCTAGCGCTGTCTCTGCGTCTCTGCTTCTTTGCAGGGAGTTCTCCATGTCAGAAGCTGTGTGAGTGTGTGCGTGTGCGCGCATCCCCTGTCTCAGCTCTGGGGCGCGTGGTAGCTGTGCTGGGCAGACACACACAGGCAGGGCACATGCGCAGTGGCTGCTCTGCCTCTGCCTCTGGGTTCTGTCTCCACCCCGGGGCTCCTGACCCTCTTCGCACCCAAAGGCTGGAACACTGTGTCCTTCCCGTGCCCTGTCCTCAGAGTGCTGGGCAGATGCTTGCCCTGGGCTGCAGAAGCATGCCCCGCCCCCAGCCCCCCACCTCCCACAACTCCAACTCCAGTTCTGGGGACCATGGGCTCCTTCCAGGCTGCACCCCCATCCTACTGAGCAGTGCCCAGCCAGAAGCACGAGCCCTGTGCGAGGCAGGGACTTCCGCACTCACAGCAGAATGCCTGCCTGGTTCAGCAGTCAGGGACGCCATACAGGGCAGCCTGCGCGGGAGCGGGACGGGGCACCCAGCACCCCGGTGGAGGAGTGCTGAGCACTTGCTCGCCGAGGGCCTGAGCTGGAGGGGGGGACAGAGTGCTGACACTGCACTCAGCTCTGTGGGGGTCAGGTGGTGTCACCTGCTCTGAAAGCCCTAGGCCAGCAGATGCCAGTGCCAGCCAGGGGCAGGGGCTGAGCGGGGACCGGGAGTCGTGTGTCTCAGCTGGGAGGGCGCCGCCCTGGCTGCAGACACCGCACATGCCGGCTGACTCCAGCCACTGCTCAAGGGAAGGCCCCGCCTCCGGAGAACGCTGATGAGATTCCTTCAGCTTTGGGAAGGTTGGTCGCATTTTTAAAGTTACAAAAGTGGGCACAGTGACACATGCCTCTAATTCCAGCACTCAGGAGGCTGAGACAGGGGAGCCACTGTGAGTGAGAGGCCAGTCTGGAATACATAGTGAGACACTATCTCAATAAATAAAATAAATAAATAATAAAAATTAGCCCTGGTGGCCCCAGTGGAGTGGGTCTGTGGGCCCCCTTCGCCAGAGCTCCTATCTGGGATCCCCCCAGGTACATTTCAACTTAGGGGGTAACGGGTCAGGGGCTGACTCCCAGGGGCCGGGTCTAGGATCCATACAACCCGGGAAAGTGTCAGGGACCCGATAAACCCACCACGGTGCCGAGCAGTGGCAGCAGAGGAAGGAGAAGGTGTGGGGTGACCCACGAAGCTGAGGTCTCGGCTCATCTTGGGTGCTGTGGCCCAAGGGACGGCTGCAGGGCCCCGGTCACTGTCCCGCTGCAGGCCCTGAGCTCTGGCACAGGGAGGACAGGAGCCCCGACTGGCAGGCCCAGGCCAGAGGGGGTTCTGGGAGTCTAGGAAGTGAGCCTTGTGCCATGCTACCTGACAGAGGGCCAGCAGAGTCCCCTGCGTCCCCAACCTGGGGTGGCACCACCCGCAGGGCGGCACAGATACCCACAGCGGTGCTGGCAGCTCCTGGAGGAGCCCGTGGGAGGGTCTAGAGGGAACTAGGAGAGAAATCAGGGTGCTGGGTGGCAGGAAGCCCTCGCCACCAACTGCTAAGGAAAGTCCTTCTGGGTCAGGAGCCTGGTGGAGCGGGGCTGGGCTGTCTCTCAGGCCCAGCTCGCTGGTCACTTGCACAGGACGGGGCAGGAGCCATGAGCAGTGACCTCCCAGCTGAGGAAGCTGTCGTGGTCTGTAAGAAACAGAAGCTGGGGCCCCTCCCCCCTTGTGAGAGGGGGTCCCCTTGCAGAGGACACTTTGCAGGCAGCGCCTGCAGAGCTCTGGTGCGGCAGCCGGCGAGGCCGCGGGTCACGGCCTTGGGCCCTCGCTCTGTCCCTCCCTCCTGGCTCCAAGCGCCTGAAATGCCAAGCTGAATGTGGCTGAGGAAAAACACATTCCTGCCACCCTCAGCCACGGGGAGAGGAAGCGGCCGCACTGTCTCCTGGAGACCCAGGTGGCCTTGGCAGTCCCCAAGAGGAATTTCCTCCTCTGACTCCCCCTAACCTCCCCCAGCTCTGTCCCTCCAGGGATGAGGTTGGAAAAAAGGCCCAAAGAGGCTTCTCCGTGGAGGCCAGGAGAGGAAGTGCAAAGGGTCACCAAGCAGAGGGGGCGGGCGGGGGACATGGTGACTCGGGTGAGGCCTCTGCTTCCCCAGGACAAAGTGGACTTTTCCAGCCGGCTGCCCTTGCAATGCTGTTTACAAAGCCAGACTAATCCGGCCCAGTTGTGCAGACCGTAGGCAGGCAGCCTCGTGCAGGTCCCACCGCCGGGAGGGTGCCGGCACTGGCTGCAGTTGTCCAGGGCTGAGTCTGGAGCCCAAGATGGCAGGGGACTACAGTTGAGCCCAGGACACGGCCCTTGCGCACCTGGGAGAGGCCAGGCCCCGTGTGAGCGAGACATCGCCCCGCTGCTCTTGAGCGGGCTTTTTCACATCTCTGGGCCTCCGTTTCCCTGTCTGAGCAGGGCTGCTGCAGGCCCAGCTTGCAGAGTTGGGAGTAAACGGAAGACCTCGCAAGCACGCAGGGCGGACGCGTGCCGGCGGCAGAAGGGACGTCCTGCCAAGCCATTCCTTGCCTGAGACAGACGTGGACGGGCCACCACGGTGCCCGGCTGCACCCGGCAGTCCTGGGGAGCTGCCTCCTGCCTGATGGGGCAGGGCACAGCACGGCTTCACAGCTCGGCCAGCTCAAGACAGGGGTGCTGAGCCCCCGCCCGCGGCAGAGGCCAGCGCCTGGCGCGTTTCCAGCTCGCACCCTGGGATCTCCGCGTCCCTCGCCCGCACCTTGTCACTCACAGGAGGCAAAGGCACGGCACCGCCTGCACTTGGCAGATGAGACGCTGAAAGAAAGCTGGAGACCGGGCCCTCAACTCGGGGCGGGGCATGAACCGCTGGACTCAGACTTGAGTCCGGTAAATTGCCCCGTTCCTTCTTCAAAGGTGATCGAGTCCAGTCAGGAAGGGGCCGAGCCACACCCACGTGGTGAGGAGGACCGAGCCCCGGAGCCCGGCTGGACCTGAGTCCGGAGCGCTGGCCAGGCAGCCACAACACATCCAGCGCCATGCCAGGCAGCCCGTGGGCACAGCTCGGAGCCAGCTCTGCACGCGTGGCTTGAGACCCCTCATCCAGGGAGCCCAGCCCTCTGCTCCCTGTGGCCCTCCCACTTAGACCCATTTGCCAATAGGTACACTGAGGCTCTGAAAGGCACACTGGAATTTTACAGACCTGGCCCCCATCTCCAAGTCTCTGGCACCTCTTAGAGAGGTGGCGTCAGCAGCACTGGGCCTTGCAGCGGAGCCCCTGGGACCAGAGACCCCCGGCTCTGAGCCACCCTTGGCCGGCCCGGGCCGGGGCTCGCAGAGCTGCACTGTGTGGCAGGCAGTGATTCAGGGCCTTGGCAGCCGCTCCCTCTCTCTGCAGCCTCTGAACATTCCGTCCACAGGGCTCCTGGCCAGCACCCAGCTGGAGGGGGGGCAGCGTGGCCCTCCCTCATTTGCCTAATTTAAAAGCATCTAAGGCTGTTTTTAGACAGGGAGAAAGCACACGCCCATGGGGACGGAGGAGGCCAGGAGAAAAGGGACGGCTGACGCCTGCTCCTGGGGCTTCTGCCTGTGGACAGCAGGGTCTCGAGCATGCTCAGGGCCCAAGGAAATCGCTTCTCCTACCTGGGGCTCGGCCAGGTGTGCTGTTGCACGCCTATAACCCCAGCACCCAAGCATCTGAGGCAGGAGGATCGCTGCCAGTTCAAGACCAGCCTGGGCTACATATAAGACCCTGCCTCCAAGTCAAAAACTTTAAAAGGCCCCTCCCGGCCCTTGCCCCGTCCCACACTTGGGGTGCTGAGCAAGCCCGAGGTGCCCAGCCTGTCCAGGAAAAACCTCACACTTCGCTGTGTGTCCCTAAAGGTGAGGAGGGGCAGAGGCCTGGAACTTTTTGTTTTGGGATTCCAGGTTCGTGGGGGAAATATCCAAAACAGAATGACAAAATGAGAGGCTAGCTTTCAGTATGTATAGTTAACAAAGCAACTTTTCAAACACAGACTACAGTGACTGCATTCATCCTACCTGTGGGCCGTGGCCAGCCTGTCCCCGCTGGCCACTCATCCCCAGGGCTGGCCATGACGTTTCCTTAAGCTACCAAGAAACTCCACACTTCCACCAGCTCCTTTTCCCTTTTTCGTTGGGGAACTTCGACCTGGAAAGTGCTTTCTTCCACTTGGCAGACTTCTGCTTGACCTGCAAAACCCCATGCCAATGTTACCTGGGGCACCAGCTGGCCTCCTCTCCGGCAGGCCTCTCCCCATGGGTGACCGTGTACAGGTCTCTGATTCTGTGGCAGCATGTCCTCCTATTTCCCTTAAAAGTTTACCAAGTTTGGGCTGGGGAGATAGCTCAGTGGAGTGTTTGCCTGAGAGGTGTAAGGTCCTGAGTTTGATCCCTGGTACCACAAAAAAAAAAAAAAAGTTTACCAAGTTGAAACTGTCCCTAAGTGGACCCACTGCCCCACCAACCTGTGAGCTTCTTGGGCCAGGGCCAGGGCCCTCTGTGACCCCCCAGGCCAGTGTGAAAGGCCGCCTCATCCCCGCGCTTGGCACTGGCTGTGCCTCAGCTGAGCCTGGCATCTACTTCAGTCTTGGGTCTCCATTGTGAGGAGGGTAAGATGGACATGGAGACCAGGTTCCTGTGGTGCTTAGAGGAGAAGTGGCCACGCAGTCACACGAGACACTGAGGGCCTCCAGCACCAGGGGACAGCAATGACCCCCCATGGCCCTTTGACCCAGAGCTGCTGCTGATGGTACCAATAGCAGAACCCGAGGGCCACACCGTTCTAAGCACAATCAACAAATGCCAAGCACCGATTATGCACCTGTGTGCCGGGCAAGGGGCCAGCAACACAAATATAGCCTTCCGCCCCAGGACATCGGCCACTGGGGAAGCGTGTCCTTGTTACATAGGCAGGACACGCCAACGTCCCTGAGCTTGCTCTTGGGACAGCTTGTGAGCATCCAGAGCTGACCTCGTGCTTGGAAGGGAGGAAGGAAGCCCCGGGGGGTGGGGGGCGGCGAGAGTCCCAGGTGCCAAGTTTGGAGCCTCCTTCCTCCTCCACTGATGCCCCCCAAACCATACCCGACAGCAAAGCGTGGGCTTTGGCCTAAGCACCATCTAGTGGTCCAAAGACAGCGACAGGGTGGCCCCACTGTGACCACCCCGGTGGGGTAGAGCTCAGACTGAGAGCCCCACCACACAGCCACGCCACAGTGCCCGTCACAGGTCCGGGAAAGCCCAGGCCGCTCTGAGCCAGGGTCCTGCAGCTGACGCCCCTTGGGAGGCACCAGTGTCCGGCCGTCATTCCAAGGGCTCGGTCCCCGGCCTTGGCGTTTCTGGAGCACAATGAGAGGCGGGCACCGGTGTCTCAGTTTGGCCTCATTTGTTAGAGCAGGGAACAACCCCGCATCCGCAAGGCCCCATTTCACCAGATTAAAATAAAACCTGCAGGTCGGACCCAGGCAGCTGGGCTGTGGCCTGGCCTCGCAGACTGTGTGTCCTCTTCCCCAGGGAAGTAAACCCAGGCGCTCGGGTAGACTGCTCTGTGGGCTCCGCGAGGACTCACAGCGGGATTTCAAAGCAGGTTTTTGTGGCAAGGAGCGGAAAGGCGAGTCCGTGGGTGCGGCCGGTGGCTACTCGGCAACCCGGAAGTTGGTTGTGGGCGACCAGCACTGCAGCGTCCGCAGAGAACTGGCAGGTGGGGCACCGCCTGGTGGTCCTCAGGGACGGATGGACAGATGAACAGGCAGACGGAGCCACCACTCCCAAGAGGCCTTGCCCGGCTGGATCCCACCGGAGGGGGTCCTGGGGTGCACCCCGACCCGCAGGCCCTGCCGCTCTTCCACACCGCTCTCTGCACTCCACCGTCGGGCACATCGTGCCGGGCCCTCAGCCCACGGTGCACCATATCTGCAGGGCGGCAGGGGTCCTCTCCGCACTGAGGCCCCTCGCCCTTACAGTGCACGGTGGGAGCGGGGCTGAAGCCAGCTCCCGGGGTGCCGGGCCAGTGTGCTCAGTACACCACCATCATGGGAGTCGCTAGAAGAGGAAGTGACTGCCCCGACCACGGAGCACCTGAGTGGGTCCCCTGCCCCCAGATGGAGCTGGAGCTCAACCATGAGGAAAAGGGACTTGTGCTGGGGCCGTGGCGCAGGCCGTGACGAGCTGTGATCCCAGCTCCTCGGGAGGCTGCGGGGGGAGGACCACAGTTCCGAGCTACACTGAGCAATCTAGCGAGCCTGTCTTGGCTCCTTTCCTCTCACTGCTTAGGACAGAATGCCCAACACCCAAAGTGAAAGGAGGAAAGGTTTCCTTAGCTCACAACCTGCTCTTCTCAGGGTGCCGGGGCTACTGGCTCTGCTCCTCCTGTGGCGGCTCCCTGCTGGCTGTGGGGCGTGGCCTCCCAGGTGCTGCACCTCCCTTGTCCCTTGAGCCTGGCATCCCCATGCCCTGCCTGCCACCCTGAGAAAGCTCTGTGGTTCTGAAGGCTGTGGCCAATGTGGCCACCAAGACATCTACCTGCACCGCTCAGGCTTGGGGGACGACCCTGGTGCCTGCGGGCTCTGGGGGTTGTGGCAGGCACTTGGGGGCTGCACCTAGAAATCCCAGGACCAGCGCCCTGGTCAGATGAGGCTGAGAGGAGGCTCCGTGCGGAAGGACACGGCCACTCGGCCTCAGCCCGCTTCTCCCTACGAGCGCCCCACCCACCCCCTGCTTCACCTCTCCTCGCATCTGCTTCACACTCAGTGACCGCGTGAGCACTGTCACATTCTTGTTCTCTTTCCCGGATGATCCCGAGTTAGGCATTATCAGCCCCATTCTGCAAATCAGAAAACAGTTTGGAGAGGATCCATAGCCCACTCGTGATTAAAGAGAGAGATTAAGGGAGATCAGAGTGGCTCCAGACATCCCTGCCCTGCCCTGCCTGGTGCTGCCAGGCAGCTGGGGACCAGGCCAGACTGGGGGATCCTCCACCCCGAGGCAAGGCAGCAGCGACACTCCTCGCTGGGGCTGCTGGAGCGCCGTGGGCTGCGTGGCCTGTGCTGGACGAGAAACTCCCCGAGACGAAACCCCAGCCGCAGGCTCCCACCTCCCAGCCTGGCCCTCGCCCTCCCTTAGAGTGCAACTGGGCGCAACCACTTGGGGAGCGGTGGGCAGCGCCCCTACCAGCCCGCACGCAGGGCCACAGTAACGCGCGGGAGTCTCCAGGCCCATGTTCAGAAGCCGGTCAGCAGGTGTCCTGCAGTGCGCAGGGGAGAGGCAGAGACGCACACCGCGCTGAGGGGGCGGGCATGATGCGCCGGCACGAGGGGCCTCGCAGGCACCCCCAGATCAAGCGTGCAAATGCAGCCACGTGTGGCTTGGGAACTGGGTGTCCTGGTGAGGCGAGGAGCTGGCAGGAGAGGGCCACAGGCACGGGGTTTCCACAGTGGCTACGCTGGGTTGGGGGAGGGAGGGCGAGGGGAGTGGGCCACAGCAGGGCTCCAGGGCTCGGGCGACACAATGCCCCACAGCACGTGGCACCCACACAGCTCGGCAGGGCCTCTTGTAGCTGCAAAATACCACAATGTACTCAGTAAGCTGCAAGTGTGCCCGCTCTGGGGACATTCTCATCACGTACTCCTGAGCAGAAAGAGCAGGAAGCCAAGTCGGACAGGCACCACCGGGTGCTCACAGAATGAGTCAGAAGAGGCAGGCTACCCTAAGGCTGAGCTGCGGGAGGCCGGGGCAGGGGCAGCTGCCGGAGCTTGGCGGGACACAGCGCTGGACCAGGGTGTCCCAGGGTTGTGGCGCGTGGATGCCACTTCTGGAGCCAGAGGCAAACATTGCTTCTTTTGTAAAACACATTTGTGCTCAGCAGACAGCAGAGAAGGACAAACTTTAGCCTGGTCTTGGGGTGGGGAGCATGGGAGAGCTATTCACAGTCTGGTGCTGACCAGAAAGGACACTGGGGTCTGAGAGAGTAGAGGTCAGAGCCTTAGCTCTGGGCCTTCCCCACAGCCAACTCCAGCCTCAATTTCCCTGTCTGTAAAATGGGAGCAGAAGGCCCTTCCCAGTGGCCATGTGGCCACGTGGGCACAGACTGAGATGGGGTCCCAGGAGGGGCTCTGGCTTTCCGCTGCAGTAACAGCAGCTGCAGTGCGGGAAGCCTGGGGGTGTTGAGAGGGACGGGGGCATCATGCGTTTACTGTGACAATGTTTTTAGCTTAAACTCCATTGGGCACCTTGGTCACACCTCATAGGTCTTTAGGAGGGAATGCCTTTGCCCCCAAGTGACACAAAATAAACTCCTGGAACCTGAGCAAATGCCCTAAACTGCGGAGATGAAAGGGGGGTGAGCAGCGAGCCCGGCCTCTGCTCATCCCCCCAGGCGCCTGTGGGTCCAGGGCCGAGGGTCTCAGACCTGGCTCTCCCAGCCCCAAAGGGCTCGCCTGTGGGGAGATCCGGCCACCCTCGGAGCAAGTGGATGCTAGTGTTTCCCCACTTTACAGACAGGGAAACCAAGGCACAGTAACGGGATAGCTTCACTGAGGGCACTGGAGCGGAGCCTGAGTCTGAGGCCCTGCAGCGTGGCAGAGTCCCTGAGCTTGTGCCGTCAGGCAGGTACTAGAGGGAGACCGCTGCCCAGGCATGGAGCACACTGGGGATCAGGGTGACCCCAGCCAGTGAGCGCCCCGCAGCCATGCTAACTGAGGCTCCCTCTGTGTCTTCCAGCTCACAGCCCCGCAGTTCCCCGTGGTCGTCAAGCTGGGACATGCCCACGCCGGAATGGGAAAGGTAAGAGACCGCCCCAGTGGGCACCAACACCTGCCCTCTCCCTCCCACCCCTTTCAGCGTCTCCAACCCACAGCTCAAGGGGTTCCCCCGGACTGTGGGTCCTGCTCACTGTGGTTCTGGTGTAAGAGGGACAGGCGGACAGCATCGCATGGACTGAGGCCTCCACGTCACCTGCAGGGCTGGCTCCAACAAAGTGCTGGGTGCGCATGACCCACAGCAGGAGGTCAGAAGCCAGCCTGCCTCTGCCATGGAAGGGTTATCCCCACCCCAGCCACTCCACTCTCAGCCACCAGGCTCAGAGCCACAGGCCAAGCCCACCTCAGACCAGGGCGAAAGACAGCCAGGTGGCTCACTTGAGCCACTGGGGCTGTGGAGAGCTCAGTGGTCACCCACCCTCGTCCTGGCTTGCCACCCCTCCCTGGTGTCTCCCGGCTATGCCAAGGCAGCCAGGCCCAATCCAGAGGGACAAAATCAGGCTCACAGCCAGGTGCAGCAGCGCACCCCTTCGATCCCAGCATCTGGGAGGCTGAGGCAGGAGGATGGAAGGGTCAAGGCCAGCTGGGTAATTAGTTGACTTAGTAAGACCCTATCTCAAAATAAAAAACAGAAAGGCTGGAGATGCAGCCCAGGTACAGGCCCTGGGTTCAGGCTCCAACACTGGAAACAATGAAGTCTGCTCAGGAGAAGAAACTGAGCGGGTGGAAGCTGCACACGGCTGGGTGAGCCTGGAAGTGCAGGGAGCTCGCATGCGCAGAAGGGGTGGGGGGCAGTTCCCCAGCACTAAAATGGGGGCAGTGGGTGTCATAGAGCCCAGAAATCACAACACTGTGCAGCTTGGAAGGGGGGGCAGTGGCACCTTGGCCCAGGGACACCCCAGATCCTGCGGGCACCCCGGGCTCCTGTGTGAAACAGCTGTAGTTGGGACTATGGGGGGGTCCTGACCCTACTGAGCACCTGGCAAAGTACCTGCCCCTCCGCGACGGCCCCCCAGAAGGAGCCACAGCCCCGCATCACCAGCACAGAGGCCACCCCCTTTCCCCCACTGAAAGTTTCACCAGAGCAGCAATGGGCAGCGCCACACTGGCGACAGGGCCCAGCGCATCCTGAGGTGACCGTGGCCCTGATCAACTCACACCGGAAATGCCCAGGGGACCAACCCCTTCACAGCCACTGCTCCTGAGGTGATGCTGGACAGCAACTCCCCTGCTGTTTCCATGGAGTCGGTGATGGGGGTGATGGGAGACCATTGCCATGGACCCTCAGGCCTGGGAGCTCCTGGGGTGGGCACACATGGACTGGCCATGTTCTTCGGTATCCGTGGGATCAGCGCTGAAGGCAGAGTCCCACAGAGATAGAGAGACACATGCAGCTTCCGAGCCGTGTGGCATTCAGTACCACCCAGCTGGGCCAGGTAGGCCTGGGCAGATCTACAAAGGAAACTGTGGAGCAGCGCTTCCCAGCCACAAATGTGCTTATGGATGTTGGGGACAGGGTTCAGAACACACAGAAAGCCTGGGTTTTCCTCATTCCAGAGCCTTCCATTTTCTAACTGAGAATTTTTTATCAGTTGGTGAGAACTCTTCACACATTAAGGACTTAGTCTGTTGCCATGTTCCGTAATCTTTCCACTCTGGCAACCAACATTCCGCATTGTTATTCAGCTTTTATCCGCTGTCAAGCGTGTTCCTGAGCGTCCTTGGAGGCTGCGTGGTAGAGCCGCTGAGCATGGGAACTAGAAGCAGGCGGCCCTGCTGGCCGTGTGGCCTCGGTGGGCCTCCCAGCCCCTCCTCAGGTCCTCTGTCGGTGAAGCACAGATGGTAACAGTGTCGCCCTCAGGGGGCAGCTGTGAGGACAAGGAGACACGCCCACGTGGCCCACTGAGCTCAGCGCCTGGAACACGCAGATGCCAGTGAATATTATTTATCCTTACAATGGGACGGCTTGGACCAGCCCTGTGGACCCAAAATCCAACTGAAGTCAACAGGGGCGAGATGACTAAATCGTATGCCAGACAGCTTATTTCACTTGGCTGCAAGTGCAGTATGAGTCAGAAGCATATTAAGTTGCCAAAAGCTCTAATCAACAAAGGCAAATAAATAGATGAAAATGAGCTCAACCGCACTAGGTGTCAAGAAAGGCAAGTTAAAGCCACAGTGAGATGCACTATGCAACCACCAAAACAGCTAAAATTAAAAGGACTAATCATGGTAAGTGTTGGTGAGAACAGGGGCAACTGGAGCACAGAAACATACAGCTAGAGAGGGTATAGATCCACCCAGCTGTGCCTGCCATTAGCCGTCAACCAGAAGCTGGGCAGGTCTTTAGGTGAAGCAACCTCAGTGCGTGCAGGTATCAGACAAGGCGCTTGTTCGTAATTGTTTTATTCACAGTCTCCAAAACTAACATGCCCATTAACGATAGAATTGATAAAGTGCATTCATACTGATGAAATAAAAGAACCAAACCATATGCAATGACACAGCTGAATCTCACAAATGCAGCACTGAGTACGATTTGTCAGATGTCAGAGGACAGAGGATGCAACACTCAAGGAGGGGCTGTGGAGCATCGTGGGGTGCAGACCTGGAGGGTGACATTCAGGAGCCCGGGCAGGGACGTGGCCTTTGTGAGCCCTGGGTCCCCTGCAAGTTCCGTTATGGGAAGAGCAGGGCTCACCGAGAGGAGGCGGAGGTGGCCGCATGCCCCTCCTGCAGCGGCGACCTCTGCTGAGGGGAACTGCCCCCCTGTGGCTTGGATCAACTCCCAGCCAGCCATCCTGACATGCTGATGGGGCCACGGCCAGAGGCTATGCTTGGGTGCAATTGGCCTCGTTCTGAGCTCCTGGGCGGGACAGGGACAGACCAGTGAGCGTGGAGGAGCCAGCTGCTCCAAGGGCCAAGGCAGGGCGGGCATCGGGGACCAGCCGCTCCACGCCAGGGGCCAGGCCTGGGCGCAGCGCACAGAGTGCAGCCGGGCAGGGCCACGAAGCGCTTGCTCCCTCTCACTCTGGGCAGGGTCTACCTGCCACCCCCGCGCCTCTTCCCTGGCCCTCTGAGCCCTCTTTCTCATGATTTCTTTCCATTTTTCTCTTTTCATCAGTCCATGTTTGTGATGCCAGTATGCCCGCGCACAGCTGGCACAGGTCAGCCCTTTGGTCACCTTTGCTCCCTTCCCTCCTCCCTCACTGACCGCCTCCCTGAGATCTCTCTCCCTCTGTCCCGTGATCTAGCTCTAGGACGCTCTTTGCTTGTACCCTGGGTCTCTCACAGCAGGGAAGCCTGCGACAGTTAAGACTGTGTCTGATCTCGTGGTCCCGGTGTGCCCACTGGCCTGTAGATGAACTCGGACATGTCCTCAGTGTGTCACCTGTGGCATGGCAGAGCAATGCGCCGGTGCGTGAAACGCCCATTCGTGTACTGATGGACGTGGCATCTGCGTCTAAGACGGACTTAGGATGAGTTGTGTCGCTTCAAGTAGGAGTGCCTACGGATCATCCAATATGATGTCGGCTCTTGGGGAAGAGGCCTAGACAAGCGGGTCAAATGGAATGTCTAGTTTTAGGGGTTCTTTAAAAAATATGTTTTGAATTGTTTATTTACAAATTTTTGTATGTATTTATTTGGTACAGGGTCTCACTACATAGCTCAGACTCATAGTGACCCTCCTGTCTCAGCCTCCCCAGCACTGGGATAACAGGCGTTCACCACCATGCCCGGTTTCAGTGCCAGCACAGCACAGAATCAACATGGCCCAGGGATCAAACCCAGGTCCTCACACTTGCCAGGCAGGTGCTTAGACTGCCAACCTATCTCCCAGCCCCTCGCTTTAGGCTTTTGAGGACTCTCTGCATGGATTTCCGTAGTGACTATATTAATTTACATTCCCACTGGCCACGTAGAAGGGCTCCCTTTCCCCAGCAGCATCACCCACCCTTGGCACTCTTTGACTTCTTGGGGATTGTCACTCTTTCTGGGGTAAGACAGAATCTCACGTTGTTTTAATTTGCGTTACTTAGCAGCCACTGGTACTGAGCGTTTTCTTGTGTTTACTAACCGTTTGTATATCTTCTTGCCCACCTTTTAAAATTGCATCTGGTGGGGCTCCGCTTTCCCGCGCTCTGTGTGTATTCCAGACGTTGGTCCTCTCTGTGAGGAGTGGCAGGAGGAGCTTCCTTTCCCACTCTGCAGGTTGGGGGAATGTTCCCGCCTGTGTCGTGAGCCCTGAAGCCGAGGCAGACCCATGCAGTGTGCACGCCCCTCTGCCCAGCCACTGCTCCGGGCCTCATGTAGCTCCCACGGGCCTAGGAGCCCCTCGGCCAGGCCGCCCTGGGGAGGACCTGACTGCTCTCCCAGCGCTGCTGCGCTTTCGATGGTTAACAGGAGAAGCCGTGGAAAGGGGCGGCCACGCCAACCCCTGCGAGCGCAACCTGCATCCTGCAGCCATCGAGATCTCTGAGAGGCTCAGGCCTCCCGGCCACCGCAGGGCCCAGCAGGAGCGACGTCTGCCCAGTCTGGAACCGGCTTCTGGGTGGAGCCGGCCTGCTGGGTACCAGCTCGGTGTCCTTGGTGAGCTGTGTGCTCCCGGCCTGCCCCAGTGTCCTCACCTCTGTTGGGGACCATGAAGCCCCTCAGGGGGGCATAACGATGGCAGAGGAGTCAGCTCTGACCCTGGGGGTGCCCAGTGCGCATGCCGGGAGCAAGCACTAAGCACTGCCTCGAATGCTTCACTGTTATCTCAGCCGAATGAGCACTGGCTCGCAATGAACAAACAAGGGAGGCCACACTAACTCGGGGTCGGGTAGGCGCCTGGGGGACAGCTTCCACGGCCCAGGAGGGTGGAGGGGGTGGCACGCCCAGGAGGCCCAGGCTCCCTGGACTGACGCAGAAGCGCTCAATTGTTAGATGAGAACCAGAGAGGGCAAGGCCTGGCCCAGGGCCACACCAGGAGCAGCGACCCCAGTAGCAGAGCAAGAGGGGAAGCTGGGGGATTAACTGGCCCCTTCCATCCGCCCCTTAGAGAGGACAACCACCACAGTGCCCATGCGATCCGGGGGCACAGGACCCAGGCCCTCCAGAGACACCTGTGCCCTCAGCGCTGCCCCGTGGTCAGAAGAGGCCACGTACCTGAGGGACTAAGCGCAGCATCGGTCTCCTGAATGCTGGGTGACAGGCAGGTGCCACCATGCCACCTGTGGGACAGCCCACGGTCTAGGCCTGTGTGGCACAGGTCGGTGGGAAGCCCTCCCTGCCATCTCTACACCTGCGCTGCCCGCCACCTGGCCCCACTGCGCCCACACAGTGACGCCCCTGCGTTGTGGCTGGCTGGCTCAGTCACAGCAGCCTAGGACAGGACAAGACTCACTTCACACCCCTATCTGAGCCTACTGGGGAACATTCCAGAAGACAGAGCAGTCTTCCACTGGGAGGCTCGGGAATTTTTCAACCAAAGAGAGAAAAAGCTGTAAGAATGGATCAAAGTGATCACTGTATTGTATTTTATCCGCCATCTGCAAACTGCTTTCTCTGAACCCTGAACCCTGCTTTATGGAGAGGACAGGAAAACGCGTGCCACGCTAGGGACTATGTTGTGCCCCCAGGTTTACGTGGCCAAGCCCCAGCATGATGATACTGAGAGAAAAGGCTTGCCAACCTTAGCAGAGGCTACAAGGGGGATCCTCACATTGGGCTTCCTGGCCTTGAAAGAAGAAACATCAGAGAGCTCACACTTAGGACCCAAAGGCACCGGGAATGATTGGGCTAGGGGGACAGCTGAGCAGAATTAAGTGCTTGCCTGGCAAGTGCAAGGGCCTGAGTTCCATCCCCGTGAGCGGAGAGTAGTTGGGTCGAATGCTGAGTTCCAAGGTCAAGTGCTGCAGGGGTGGGGGGGGAAGGCTGGGGCGGGGCTGGCGGGGGCGGGGCCAGTGTTCTTGGCCCTAGCTCCTCCCATCTCTGCTTTGTGGCCGCTGCCTTGGGGCCCTTACCTCTCGGCTTCTGCCCTCTCGGCCCACCTCGGCCTCTAAGCCAAGTTCAGCCTCTGCTCCTTTCAGTGCCGGGTGTCGGGTGTTGTGATTAGCGGCAGAAAGATGACAGGGGCACGCCAGCGCCCTGACTTCAGATTGACAAAACGGGAGCAGCTGGCATGGACCAAGGCATGCGCCCACAGCGTAAGAGGGCCCAAGAGCCACCAGGGCCTTGCAGCGTGCTGTCGGGCTGACCTGTCACGCGTCACCCTGGCCACCGGGTGGAGCTCAGGACGACGTCACCCCGACTTGGTCGCAAGGACAGCCATAACTCACTCCGACGCTGTTCTTCTTTCTCTTGGGGACGCCGGGTTGTGCTCCCTTTTTCTACCGTGGACACGAAAACCAGGCCACGCACGACCTCCCACGAATTGCCACGCGCGCACTGTCCCCTCCTGCAAAGCGCAACTTTACGGCCTCGTCCAGCGTGTCCCACTTGAATTTGACGCTTTATGGTGAAAATGTTCAACTATGCACCAAAGAAGAGACAGTGGGGCGCTGGAACCCACATGCCAGGTGCTGGACTCTGCCCCTGGCCACCTTATGTCCACCCCCACACCTCCTCGCCAACACTGGGGTGAGGAAGTTTTTTTAAATATGGGGGCTAAGTCTCATGAAACTCCCCCTTCCTCTAAAGCACGCAGTCCGGGGATTTTAGCATTCCTCGAGGTAGAACCGTGGCTCGGAGAATTCCAAGGCCTCTGGCCGCCGGCCCACAGCTGTGTCGTGTCCTGGGCCCTTCCTGCCGGTCCTGTCACCCATTTCTCTGTGTCCCTGCTTGCTCTGAGGCAGACCTCAGCACCTCGGCACATGCATGACACTCAGCGTCCATGTCGAACACGACAGAGCTGCTTTTGCTTTAACCTCCCTGTGTCACTATCACACGGTCCCCTCCTCTCCTGGGCATTCAGTGCTCCACCTCCGCCGTCCACCGACCACTTCTCACCACGTGCAGCCAGAACCAGTAGTCCACGTGGCCAGGTCCGTGTGGACCTTTCTGTCCGTGACAGGCCCCCTCTGTCCCGGCCATTGTGTCTTGGCCTCTATTTACCTGGGGACACCAGGGGGCTCTCCCTCCACACTCCATAGCGGGCCGATGCCGCTCCTTCCTCCCGCACTGTGGCCTCATTTCCTGTGACAGGGGACAAGGGGGTCACTAATTCTGAGCCATCAGGCTGAGCTTTGGCCAGGGCACCCTGTACCCCAGTCTGTCGGGTGGGTTCTTCTGATGTGAAGGCTGCAGTTGGGTCAGGGCCATCTGCTGAGCCCACAGTGGCCGTCCCAGCTCTGCCTCTCTCCTGGGCTCAGCAGCGGCCGCTGCAGCCTGGGACCTTCCTGGTTCTAGAGGCTTCGGAGGGCGACACTCTCTTACACCTCCATTTTGTATTTGATACAGGGTCTCACTACACAACTTGAACTCAAAGTGATCCTCCTGTTTTCAGCCTCCCCAGTGCTGGGATTACAGGTGTGCACCACCACGTCTGATTTTGATGGCCAGCTCAGCGTGCCCAGGGGCCAGGCTGGCCAGCCTGTGGTGTCAGGATTGCATCCCAGTCCCAGTGCTTGCCTAAGCAGGTGCTTAATCTGCTGAGCTATCTCACCAGCCCAACACCTTTGTTTTGTTAGCAGATATTTATTAAAAATTAAAGAGTTTTTCATCTTATTTACACTTGAGGTTTGGAGCAATTTTTTTTTTTTTTTGAGACAAGGTCTTTTCTTTAAATTTTTTTTAATTTTTAAGCATACAAAATAGTATTAAAACAGAAAAATTACAAGTGATACAGAATTTCATTTAACAAAGTAATATGAATTTCACAGTATTTGTGGCAATGCAGTGTTGCCTTCCAACTAGTTATTCATACTACTATATGCATGCAAAATTAGAAGAAAAAAGAAATTAAGAAGAGAAAAAGGGGGCCGGCCAAATAGCTCAGTGGACTAAAGCACCTGCTTAGGCAGAGCACAGCAGCCAGGGTTCAATCCCTGGTGTGCCGTGCCGCCCTGCCCCCAGGATGCACTGGGATGGTGATTGAGGCTGGGTGTGGTAGCGCATACCTTTAATGCCAGTGCTTGGGAGGCTGACAACAGGAGAATCACTATGAGTCCAATCTCCATCTAGACTCTGTACTGAATACACAATGAGAGAGAGAGAGAGAGAGAGAGAGAGAGAAAGGGGGGGACTTGAGTCAAGGTCATAATATGCATTGCATGCTGGCCTTAGACTCACTGTGTAGCCCAGGGTGGCCTTGAACTCATGAAGATCTTCCTACCTCAATCTCCCAGGTACTAGGATTACAGGCATGGCCACTATGCCTGGCCCATTTTCTCAATGAGCAGATGGAGTCTCAGCATTCCCCAGAGGTGACCAGTGACCTTTTGCAAAGTCACAGGTGATTAACGTGCTGACGCATCCTCCTTTCTGGTCCTCAGGCTGCCCCTCCCGGGCTGGTGCAGTCCCTTGCCACTCTCCCATGGTCTCTACCAGCCCCAGCCTGGGGTCCACGCCCCCAAGGAGCAGCCCCAGGCCTGCAGGCGGGCTGCGTGACACCAGCAGAGGACACTTAGCTTCCTTTATTCATTAATCGTTTACTGCTCCCCAGTCACTGCCCATCCGGCGGGCGCCAGATGCTGGGCCCCACCCCAGGACCCAGGATGAGTTCCCACAGTATTGCTGGATCTATGCCACTTGTCCTGCAAAGGACCTGCGACACCCATGTGCAACGCGAAGCTCATTCAAAAGATAAGCGAGAGCAATGCTG